>JAGWEN010000159.1:140564-197994 GCA_018703685.1 Orius laevigatus
ACGGAAGCGTTTACTTTTTTGCCTCATAGGCTTCCGAGAATTCGGGCATGACCGGGAATACCCGGATAATTGCCGCCACGCGACCCGACCACACTCTTCCCCCAAACATTTCTGACATTTCAACGAACCTCCCGCCACTATTTATATTGCTCGAGATAAAAACCGAGAAAAGAAAACACCCTGTAATTTGATAATGCCCTTTTTTTAAATGTCTTCATCTCGGACTCATTCAACACATCGCATTACGCCGATTCTGCAACTTTTTAGCACCAAAAACCGTCTGAAGATGTTGTTTCTTCCATTTTTTATCGCTTAAACGATCCTATGACATCATTTCGGCCACTTTCTGTTTCGTTAAACCTCTGCAGACATCATTTCTGCCACTTTCAATCACCAAAAAAACCGTCTAAAGATATCATTTCTGCCATTTTCTATCTCCTAAACCGTGTGAAAATATCGTTTCTGCCACTTGCTATATCCAAAACCGTCTGGAGACATCATTTCTGCCATTTGCTATCTCCCAAACCGTGTGGAGACATCATTTCTGCCACTTGCCATATCCAAAACCATCTGAAGACATCATTTCTGCCACTTTTCTATCTCCCAAACCGTGTGGAGATTTCATTTCTGCCACTTGCCATATCCAGAACCGTCTAAAGATATCATTTTCGCCATTTTCCACTACCCCAAACCTCCGAAGACACCATTTCTGCCATTTCCTGTCTCCCGAATCGTGTGAAGATATCATTTCTTCCACGTCTTGCTATATCCAAAACCGTCTGAAGACATCATTTCTGCCATTTCCGATCTCCGAAATCGTCTGGAGACATCATTTCTGTCACTTGCTATATCCAAAACCGTTCTGCTATTTTCTATCAGCCCAAACCTCTGAACACATCATTTATGCCACTTCCGATCTCCAAAATCGTCTGGAGACATCATTTCTGCCACTGTCTATTATCCAAAACCGTCTGAAGACACCATTTCTGCCATTCTCCATTACCCTAAGCCTCTTTAGGCATCATTTCTGCTATTTTATATCGCCCAAACAGCCAAAGCATCTATTCTGCCACTTTGTACACAGGCTCAGGAAACATTTCTGCCACTGGCAGACCAAACCGTCTGTAGACATTCTACCGTTTCCTATAGCCCAAACCATCTAAAAACCTCCTCCACTTTCTATCATCCAAAACCGTCTGATGATATCATTTTTGCCTATCATCTAAAGACAATCTGCCGCTATTTCTTCATAAAATTAATGATCTTTTATTTTGTTTCAGTGAGGCCGGCGAGTATATCGGGCCTGAAGGACACGAAAGTTAAAGTAAAGGATAGACTGCGACTTGTCTGTCGGTGTAAAGGGAACCCTCTCCCTGCCATATCCTGGTACAAAGACGGTAAACCTATAAACGCGACTAGATCCTCAAAAATCCAATTTAAAAAGTAAGTACCGTTGAAAAAAAATTGTTTAAAAGCCTTTTTCTCTCGCTATCGACCTGTAAATGTCATTCGGATTGCAATATCGACTTGTTGAATACATTAAACTCAACCTTAACTGGTAATGGACCATGTCTCCGATAGGCTCTTAAGTGATTTCAATACTCGCGGGTGGCAACATCCATCATTTCGAACGATTCGTGGGAAAAGTCGACTTTTTCAAAAAACGAACGACATAAAAAAAAAAGGTCGTCAAAATATAAGACAAACGCGGAGGCGTGAAACCGTTAAAGGCCCGGGAAAACGGACAATGGGAAGACAAATGTCGCTTTATTCTGAGAGAGAAAAAAAATGAACATTTAAGAAGCCTGAAAGCTCCGGGGGCGTTTCCGAAATGCTTCTGTTTCCCACGGCTAAAAAGCGAGTGACTCATTGCCTAGAACGAATTCCGAAATTGTTATTTTTCTGACGCATTAGATCATCAACAAGATCATTATTAAAAGGTAATGAATACATAATAAACCCATTCTCACGCATTCTGACCTTTATTGCTTTCTTATAACTCATAGCTGGAGATCGTATAAATCAAAAACCTTATTTACATTCCGTTTATACAGGGTGTTGCGAATTGCAAAAACACTCTTTGATAGTTCAAAATTCGCAGAATCCCGAAAGAAAAACAAACTATTTTTATCTCAACATTTTTTCCTGACCTATAAAAAGACGTTAACAGGAAAAGAAAGATTAGAATAAAAAGAGCCTCTGTGCGTGATGCGCTTATGGTAATGCGTGAGGTCGGAAGCTTGGAAAAGGATGGAGAGAGACAGAAAAAGGAGGAAGTGTGTTGAAGATAGGGAGGATGCATCCTGAAACACCTGTAACGAACCACCTGCTATTGCACCTTGCACCGCACGATTTACTAGCCCACGTTCCTAACAGTAATCTTCCCTCCCTACTTTTATAAATCTTTCATGCGTACTAATCGTCTTAGAAATGTTTTCGAACCTCCTCTAATTTTGAACCTTTTTAGTCTGTTGATAAAGACAAGTGTTGTCTAATGATTGCTGACCTACAGAAAGTGGCAGAAATGATGTCTCCAAATGGCTTGGGGTGATATAATACAGCAGAAATGATATATTAACACGATTTGAGTGGAAAGAAAGTGGCAGAAATGATGTCTTCAAATGGCTGAGGGTGATAGAATATGGCAGAAACTATATCTTAAAAAGGTTCGAGTGGACAGAAAGTTACAGAAATGATGCTGCTAGAAATGAAGCTGACCTACAGAAAGTGGCAGAAATGATCTCTCCAATAGACTGGGGTGATAGACTATGACATAAATGATATCTTAAGACGGTTTGGGTTGACAGAAAGTTGCAGAAGTGTTGTCTAATGATTGCTGACCTACAGAAAGTGGCAGAAATGATGTCTCCAATAGACTGGGGTGATAGACTATGACATAAATGATATCTTAAGACGGTTTGGGTAGACAGAAAGTTGCAGAAGTGTTGTCTAATGATTGCTGACCTACAGAAAGTGGCAGAAATGATGTCTCCAAATGGCTTGGGGTGATATAATACAGCAGAAATGATATATTAACACGATTTGAGTGGAAAGAAAGTGGCAGAAATTATGACTCCTCGTCATAATCGTCGTTGACGTAGCCTAAACCAGCAAAGCCGATAGGTATTGAAGTACAGGTATAGCGATGACTGCTCAGCAAAAGATGCAAACGATTATTTCTGCAGCTTTCTGTCCATTTCTGCCAAATTAACCCCTAGCCATTTGAAGACATCGTTTCTGGCACATTCTATAGTTTAGCGATCTTAAGCCATTTCTGTTACTTTCTGAAGACTGGAACTATCTTAAGATACTATTTCTGCTATATTCTATCACCCCAAGCCATTTGGTGACATCATTTTTGTCACTTTCTGTAGGTCAGCAATCATTAGACAACACTTCTGCAACTTTCTTTCAACCCAAACCGTCTTAAGATATCATTTATGTCAGTCTATCACCCCAGTCTATTGGAGACATCATTTCTGCCACTTTCTGTAGGTCAGCAATCATTAGACAACACTTCTGCAACTTTCTGTCAACCCAAACCGTCTTAAGATATCATTTATGTCATAGTCTATCACCCCAGTCTATTGGAGACATCATTTCTGCCACTTTCTGTAGGTCGGCAATCATTAGACAACACTTCTGCAACTTTCTGTCAACCCAAACCGTCTCAAGATATCATTTATGTCATAGTCTATCACCCCAGTCTATTGGAGACATCATTTCTGCCACTTTCTGTAGGTCGGCAATCATTAGACAACACTTCTGCAACTTTCTGTCAACAAAAACCGTCTTAAGATATCATTTATGTCATAGTCTATCACCCCAGTCTATTGGAGACATCATTTCTGCCACTTTCTGTAGGTCAGCTTCATTTCTAGCAGCATCATTTCTGTAACTTTCTGTCCAAACCGTTTTAAGATATAGTTTCTGCCATATTCTATCACCCTCAGCCATTTGAAGACATCATTTCTGCCACTTTCTGTAGGTCAGCGATCGTATGTCATGATTTCTTCAACTTTCACCATTATCTCTGCCACTGTCCATTAGCAAACCCATTTTATAGCATCAATTACGTTATTTCTGACACTGTATAGCAAACCCTATGGCATCATATCTACCACCTCCTTCTTCTCCAAAACGTCATTTCTGTAACTATAGCTCCAAAACGTCATTTCTGCAATCGCACTGCATAATCGGAAGAAGATATGGTCGTGAAAGTAGCCTAAACCAGCAAAGCGTATAGGTATTGAAGCACAGTTAAGGAAGCATCATTTCTGCAACTGTGCGTTTCTGCTGTTCTTCCAAACCATCGACTTTCTGCCCTTTTTCTATTCACAAACTGTCTCGTTTATGCCATTTTATGCCGAATCATTACTATTTCTGCTACTGTGTCACTTTCTATAGCCAGTAGACTTCATTTTTGCCATTGTCGCGCTGTATGGTTAGAGGAAGTTATAGAGGTTAGCATAGCCAAAACCAGCAACGCTGATATGTATTGAAGTGCATGTAACTTGTAGTCATTCTGCAACTTTCTGTCCACCATTTTCGCCATTTTCTATCTCCAAAAAATAAAGAATCTATTATTTCCCCATGTAATCTTATTATATTGATTCTGCCACTTTCTACAGCCTCAAAATGTCATATCTGCAATATTGCACTGTAATAGGTAGTGAATGTAGCCTAAACCAGCAAAGCCGATAGGTGTTGAAGTACAGGTATAGCGATGTCTGGTGGGGAAAAGAAATCTTCCTTATCTTTATAACTAATTGACGTTATTTTTGTTTCAGAAAGAGGTCGTCGCTTGTGATTCCTAAGGTTAGGGTGGAAGACGCGGGTCGGTACGAATGCCGAGCTACGAGCGTAAACGGAGCTGTAACCTCGTTGTGGGCCACCATAACAGTCATCCCTCAAACGACCAACCCTCTCACGGACAACAGTAAGTAGAAACAAAAGCGTTAAAAAGGCCAAGTTTAAACATTTCTAAACTAGGAAAAAACACAAAACACCTGCTCTCTATGCGTCATTAGAGCGTACGGACGCGTGGACCTTTTTGGATGAGCGAAGACCGAAAAAAAAGTTTCCACTCTTTAATCAGAAACCCGACTAGTGATCCGTGAACCCACAAAAGTTGAGATTATTGTTTAAAATTTTCGAATCGAAAACCTTTCGATTTCCGATTTTTCTAAGTCTTCTAGTAACATGATAACTCGGAAACTCAATAAAACAATGGATGGGGTCAACGCAATTTATTTCTCGTTTAAAAACGCTCAAAGTCCACAGTTTTCTCAAATGAAGGTGGGTTTCCGGACAATCTAAAAGAGAATAAGTAAAAATTTTGTCATGGGTATTATACGCCTCTACGAGTAAACAAGACGGTCCTCGCCCGTTCATATGCCAAGAGGTCTCAAAAAACCAAAATGTTTTGGCATCGGGTCAAAGAGATTGACTCATTCTAGCTCTCCTGTCTGGTTTCCTTCACTCCGTCCCTCCCCTCCGTACACTGCAGGTGTTTATTTACAAGAAGTGGCGCCCTAGTCTGACACCAAAAGTCTATAAAGCTTTTTATAAAAACTAAAAACTATAAACCGACCTTTTTTACCACTTGGCACGATCACTTTTTTACCTCTTTTCCCTTTAAAATGAACCGCGTCACTCTGACGTCACGTTGAGATGTTAGAAAACCTAATAATCTTCACTTTGAAGTCTTTAAAAGATCTTTCCCTAAATAAGATATTTTTATAAAAGACAAAAAAGGTTCGATTACAATGGTGAAACAGTAAAAACAATTGCTTTGTTGCAAACAATGGATAATACACAACAAAGGGCACAGATATCATTTATGCCAAACATAATAGCTGTTGACTACCTAAAGACATCATTTCTGCCACTCTATACAGTCCCAGACTATCCGAAGGCATCATTTCTGCCACTCTATACAGTCCCAGACTATCCGAAGGCATCATTTCTGCCACTTTATACAGTCCCAGACTATCTGAAAACAGCATTTCTGCCACTGTAAATAGCCCCAGATATCTCAAAACATCATTTCTGCCACACCATATAAAGTCTCAGACTATCTAAAGAAATTTCTGCCACTCTACACAGTCCAAGACTATCTAAAGACAGCATTTCTGCCACTGCATATCACCCCAGGCAAACTGGAGACATTTCTGGCATTATATATCGTCCCAGCACACCCGAAGACGTAATTTCTGCCACTCAATATGCCCAGACTATTAGGAGACATCATTTCTGCCACTCTATACAGTCCCAGACTATCCGAAGGCATCATTTCTGCCACTCTATACAGTCCCAGACTATCCGAAGGCATCATTTCTGCCACTTTATACAGTCCCAGACTATCTGAAAACAGCATTTCTGCCACTGTAAATAGCCCCAGATATCTTAAAACATCATTTCTGCCACACCATATAAAGTCTCAGACTATCTAAAGAAATTTCTGCCACTCTACACAGTCCAAGACTATCTAAAGACAGCATTTCTGCCACTGCATATCACCCCAGGCAAACTGGAGACATTTCTGGCATTATATATCGTCCCAGCACACCCGAAGACGTAATTTCTGCCACTCAATATGCCCAGACTATTAGGAGACATCATTTCTGCCACTCTATACAGTCCCAGACTATCCGAAGGCATCATTTCTGCCACTCTATACAGTCCCAGACTATCCGAAGGCATCATTTCTGCCACTCTATACAGTCCCAGACTATCTGAAAACAGCATTTCTGCCACTCTATACAGTCCCAGACAATCTAAAGAAATTTCTGCCACTCTACACAGTCCAAGACTATCTAAAGACAGCATTTCTGCCACTGCATATCACCCCAGGCAAACTGGAGACATTTCTGGCATTATATATCGTCCCAGCACATCCGAAGACGTAATTTCTGCCACTCAATATGGTCCCAGACTATCAGGAGACATCATTTCTGCCACTCTATACAGTCCCAGACTATCCGAAGGCATCATTTCTGCCACTCTATACAGTCCCAGACTATCCGAAGGCATCATTTCTGCCACTTTATACAGTCCCAGACTATCTGAAAACAGCATTTCTGCCACTGTAAATAGCCCCAGATATCTTAAAACATCATTTCTGCCACACCATATAAAGTCTCAGACTATCTAAAGAAATTTCTGCCACTCTACACAGTCCAAGACTATCTAAAGACAGCATTTCTGCCACTGCATATCACCCCAGGCAAACTGGAGACATTTCTGGCATTATATATCGTCCCAGCACACCCGAAGACGTAATTTCTGCCACTCAATATGCCCAGACTATTAGGAGACATCATTTCTGCCACTCTATACAGTCCCAGACTATCCGAAGGCATCATTTCTGCCCGCCACTCTATACAGTCCCAGACTATCTGAAAACAGCATTTCTGCCACTGTAAATAGCCCCAGATATCTTAAAACATCATTTCTGCCACACCATATAAAGTCTCAGACTATCTAAAGAAATTTCTGCCACTCTACACAGTCCAAGACTATCTAAAGACAGCATTTCTGCCACTGCATATCACCCCAGGCAAACTGGAGACATTTCTGGCATTATATATCGTCCCAGCACACCCGAAGACGTAATTTCTGCCACTCAATATGGTCCCAGACTATCAGGAGACATCATTTCTGCCACTCTATACAGTCCCAGACTATCCGAAGGCATCATTTCTGCCACTTTATACAGTCCCAGACTATCTGAAAACAGCATTTCTGCAACTGTAAATAGCCCCATATATCTTAAAACATCATTTCTGCCACACCATATAAAGTCTCATACTATCTAAAGAATATTCTGCCACTCTACACAGTCCAAGACTATCTAAAGACAGCATTTCTGCCACTGCATATCACACCAGGCAAACTGGAGACATTTCTGGCATTATATATCGTCCCAGCACACCCGAAGACGTAATTTCTGCCACTCAAAATGGTCCCAGACTATCCGAAGACATAATTTCTGCCACTATATATCGCCTCTGACTATCTAAAGACATTTCTACTACTGTACATCGCACCAAACTATCTGAAGACATTTCTGCCACTCTATACAGTCCCAGACTATCTGAAGACAGCATTTCTGCCACTGTGAATAGCCCCAGATATCTTAAAACATCATTTCTGCCACACCATATACAGTCTCAGACTATCTAAAGACAGCATTTCTGCCACTGCATATCACCCCAGGCAAACTGGAGACATTTCTGGCATTCTATATCGTCCCAGCACATCCGAAGACATAATTTCTGCCACTCTATATGGTCCCAGACTATCTGAAGACATCATTTCTGCCGCTCTATATCTTCCCAGACTATCTGCCACTGTGAATCACACCAGGCGATCTGTAGACATTTTTGGCATTCTATATCATCCCAGCCGAAGACATAATTTTCTACCACTCTATATCTTTCCAAACAAATTATAATTAATAATTTTTTTTAAGTTTTTTTTTTTTTATTAATCGGCTGCCCTTTCAGGTTTAAAAATATCGGTCCCTTTTACATATCAATGTATCTATTATTAGAGCGTTTCTTTTATAGAATCAGCCGAGTTTAAATGCCGAGAGTCTCGTTTCTTAGTAGTATAAAAGAGTTTGTTTTTCCTCAATGAAATTACTGATTTGAATTTAATTAGAAAATCAAATTTTTGGTTTTTTGAATGTAATTTTTGGCTATGAAAGTGGAAAAAACCCGGTGAGAGGATCGGGTAAGCTTTGCCGGAAAGGGGGGGAGGGGAAACTTGGTCAGAAAGAGAGAATTGGCATCGGTTTATAAAAGTGTATAGTGACTGGCCTAGGGTTTATTTTGGACTAATGCTTCGGGGCGCATGCCAGGGACTCAAGTCGTCTTTCGAGACGCAACATCGCTGAAACCGGACACTCAGAAGCACCTCACTTAGTCCCTAATTAAGATGACGGAGCTGCATCCTGAGGGGCGAGAAAAATCGAAGATTAAGTTACTCCCCTGGAAGAGTCTGGAGGGTCTTTCGAGTTTTTGGCACTCATTCAGATCTTTTTCTTATTAGATGCCCTTGTTTTAATTCAAAACACCTTTTAGATATGATATTTTTAAGCTAAAGAGGTCAAAGATCGTTTCACGTATTCACTACTCTTCACTAAACATCAGAAATCCCACTAAAATGGTTCCCCCTATAGCCAAAATTAGTTGAGTTAGTTTAAAAATCAATAAAAGATGCGAAGTCTTCAGATCAGATGGTCTGGGTTGTGAATTATTTCTGTCACTCTTAATTGCACAAACGTCTTAAAATATCATTTCTGCCACTTTCTACTATTCAGAACCATCTCAAGATATCATTTCTGCCACTTTTAATCGCCCAAACGTCTTGAGATATCATTTCTGCCACTCTCAATGGCCCAATCCTTCTTAAGACATCATTTCTGCCAATTTCTTTTAGCTAGAACCATCTAAAGATATCACTTCTGCCACTTTCTACTACTCAGAACCATCTAAAGATATCATTTCTGCCACTTTTAATCGCCCAAACGTCTTGAGATATCATTTCTGCCACTTTCTACTACTTAGAACCATCAAAACATATCATTTATGCCACTCTCAATGGCCCAATCCTTCTTAAGACATCATTTCTACCACTTTCTATTAGCCAGAACCATCTAAAGATATCATTTCTGCCTCTTTCTACTATTCAGAACCATCTAAAGATATTATTTCTGCCACTTTTAATCGCCCAAACGTCTTGAGATATCATTTCTGCCACTCTCAATAGCCCAATCCTTATTAAGACATCATTTCTGCCACTTTCTATTAGCCAGAACCATCTAAAGATATCATTTCTGACACTTTAAATCGCCCAAACGTCTTGAGTTATCATTTCTGCCACTTTCTACTATTCAGAACCATCTAAAGATATAATTTCTGCCACTTTCTACTACTCAGAACCATCTAAAGATATCATTTCTGCCACTCTCAATGGCCCAATCCTTCTTAAGACATCATTTCTGCTACTTTCTACTACTCAGAACCATCTAAAGATATCATTTCTGACACTTTTAATCGCCCAAACGTCTTGAGATATCATTTCTGCCACTCTCAATGGTCCAATCCTTCTTAAGACATCATTTCTGCCACTTTCTATTAGCCAGAACCATCTAAAGATATCATTTCTGCCACTTTTAATCGCCCAAACGTCTTAAGATATCATTTCTGCCACTCTCAATGGTCCAATCCTTCTTAAGACATCATTTCTGCCACTTTCTATTAGCCAGAACCATCTAAAGGTATCATTTCTGCCACTTTCTACTATTTAGAACCATCTAAAGATATCATTTTTGCCACTTTCTACTATTCAGAACCATCTAAAGATATCATTTCTGCCTCTTTCTACTATTCAGAACCATCTAAAGATATTATTTCTGCCACTTTTAATCGCCAAAACGTCTTGAGATATCATTTCTGCCACTTTCTATTAGCCAGAACCATCTAAAGATATCATTTCTGCCACTCTCAATGGCCCAATCCTTCTTAAGACATCATTTCTGCCACTTTCTACTACTCAGAACCATCTAAAGATATCATTTCTGCCACTTTTAATCGCCAAAACGTCTTGAGATATAATTTCTGCCACTCTCAATGGCCCAATCCTTTTTAAGGCATCATTTATGCCACTTTCTATTAGCCAGAACCATCTTAAGATATCATTTCTGCCACTTTTAATCACCCAAACGTCTTAAGAAATCATTTCTGCCACTCTCAATCGCCTAATCTTATTAAGACAGTTTCTTCCCCTTTCTTTTACCCAAAATCAACTCAAAAAGTGTTAACGTACGCCTACCGTTCGCTTTTTTTCATTATCTCCTTTATGATTTCCTACTTCCCTCTTATCTCTGTTTGTCTTTTTTACACTTTTCCTTAACACGTGCCTTTTATTGTTTCAGCAACGACGCTGTGGCCGCTGGTAGGGGGTGTCTGCCCTATAGAACAATACTGCCTAAACGGAGGGACCTGTACATTTTACGATACCGTAGGAGAGCTTGTCTGCCAGTAAGTAACAAAAAACCGTCCAAAAAACCAAAACTTAAAACTTTTTCCCTTTCTTTCCAGGTGTGCCGAAGGATTCAAGGGTCAGAGATGCGAGAGCAAAGATGTCTACAATCGCAGTAGTATGTATAGGCCTATGTCCTACTTCTGCAAACTGGGCATTTCCTCCTCCTATTATTGCTAAGTAAAAATTAAATTGTAATTATGTTTCGTCTGAACAAAATAACTCAACTTTTTTTTTTCCTTTTAAACCTTGTAAATTTGAGGGGGGAGAATAACGGAGGAGACGTGTTGTAATTTATTAAATTCAGCCAAAGACTTTTTATCTTCGTTTTTAAATTAGGCAATTTTTTTTTCTCAAATCTATTTTTCTTTTTAGTTTAGAATTTTTTTTTCTTAAAGGAATGTATTTTCAAAAAGAAATTCAGACTGAAGTGCAATACGTGCGAGTTCTTTTTTTGCTACACCTGTAGTTGCCGTTTTGTAACCACAAGGCTCCTGAGTAACCTTCTTTTCCGCGAAAACTACACAAAATGGAGGCTGAAGGTTACAGAGGACCAGTGAGGTTACAAATCACTTTAAAAGGCTCTCGTAAGGAAGGAAAAATTAGTAAAATTTGTAAATAAGCCAAAGGCATTTTTTTCCATGACAGAATAGCTTTTTTCCAATTAAAATCTGCTGAGCAGACAGAAATTACATTCTAACCTAAAATCCTACACACCAGTTCAGATTTTGTATATACTTTTGATTTGACAAATATTTAATTATTGTTAATAAGCAATCAGTCATTTTTTTTCTTTTTGTGTACAGTGTTTAATTTATTATGTATTAAAGTTTTATTATTTGTAAATTATTTTGTATTAATGTATTTTTTTCCGTAACATAGTTCCTAATGTAATAAATTAAAAAGAAAAATAATCAGGGTTGATCGCTGTCGGATCGGATTTTTAAAAATTGAAATAATCGTTCACTATGGAATTTGGAGATGCCCAATTGCATGTTAGTTTTTTTTTGCTTTTTTATTTTTTATTTATTTTTTATTTTTTTATTTTTTTTTTTTTTTAATTTGGTGAAGGACTAAATTTTTAACTAGATAGTGAACGATTATTATTTTTTTGCTTTTATTTTTATTTTTATTTTAATTTGTATTATTTCTTTTTTTTTCCTTTAAAAGAAAACAATAAATCCAACTCACAACAATTTAAATTTTGTCTATTATTCCAAAATTCCACAAAAAGAAATTATTTTAAATAAAAGGAAAAAACGAGATGGACGACGCTGAGACGCTGGATGAGGGAAAAAGAAGCTTTAACAATGTACGTTTTAAAATTTCCTTGAGACTAAAAAACCAAAAGGTTCAAAATTTAGAAAAGTAAATTTTGTGCCTTAAAATTAACCCAAATAACAAATTAGGCCCTACCGAATAAAAAAGCGTTGTGAGATGGATTTTTTGTTTACCCACACCCAGGTTTGGGCCTTTTTTGTTTTTTTACTAACCTCGCTTTTCAACTAACCAAGGCCGATTTGTACAAAAAAAATTCTAATCATGTACATAAGCTTTTTTATTTTTTATTTTTTTATTATTAGAAAAAAAATTAGGTTTTTTTTTGTGCAGATTCCAGCCCGGAGTCGTGGGAGAGGGTACCCCCAACGCGAGTCATGACTTTCTTCTAAAATAATTAAATAAATATAATTTATATTAAATAAAAATAGACTAGGAACGTAAAATAAAGGTACACAATTTTTATCATAATGTTCCTAGTTTCTCAAAATGCATGAATATAGGATTTTTAAGGCCCAATGATTTATGTTTTAAAAAATTATTTTTTCATTTTTAAAATTTTTTTTTTCTTATTTTCAGATATTTCGGTTATATTTTGAAAAATAAAAAAATCTGAAAAAGGTGAGTATTTTATCATTTTGGTTGATAATATTAAAAATTTATTTTTAGGTAAATTATGACAAACTTCAGTTCCAAATTTTGCCCAACAAAGCTTTATATTTCGATGTCCGCTGTGGTGCTTCTAATATTGGTGCTATAAAAATTGATGTTTATAGATGTTAATTGTCGCTAAGGCTGAAGATAGAAAAAAATAGAATAAAACAGATCAAATAGCCGGTATTTTCCGGAAAAAAGTATTAATTTTTATGTTCCTATAAAAGAAAAAAAAAATTAAAAAATGTAGATATAGGATGTATTTATTATTTGTAAATTTTTGTTCTAGTGTACATTTTTGTATGTAAATTGTATTTCTTATTCGATCGCTTATTGAGCTTATTAAGTCATTGCTTGAGCAATATCTAGTCCAAAATGAAAACGAAATAGTTAAAATTAGAGAGAAAAATAGTTGTTTATTCAATGTTTCAGTGGATAAGCTTGATTAGTGCAATAAAATTAACATTTTGACCGCTCTCAGATAAAGAAAAATAGAACATTTTTAAAAACCATTTATGTTATAAGAAATGCTGTATTTGTAATTATATCAATGTATATTTATTTTTTCTTTTATATATATTTTTTTCGTTTATTGATAATAAACGATGTCTTAAATGTTTATTATTTGGTTCCCTGAGGTTGGTAAGTAGCCTGATATCTGATGAAAAGGATAAAAAATCGAGGTAAAAATGGCCCCTAGTGTCCAAAAACTAAAAAGGATAAAAAATCAAGCTAACAAGGGGTCCTAGTGTCCAAAAAGGATGAAAAATCAAGCTAAAAAGGGCCCCTAGTGTCCAAAAACTAAAAAGGATCAAAAATCAAGCTAACAAGGGCCCCTAGTGCCCAAAAAGGATCAAAAATCAAGCCAAAAAGGGCCCCTAGTGTCCAAAAAGGATCAAAAATCAAGCCAAAAAGGGCCCCTAAAAAGTACAAAAAGGATCAATAATCGAGGTCAAAAAGGCCCCTGGTGTCGAAAAACTAAAAAGGATCAAAAATCAAGCTAACAAGGGCCCCAAGTGTCCAAAAAGGATCAAAAACTGAGGTAAAAAGGGCCCCTAGTGTCCATAAAGGATCAAAAATCAATCTAAAAAGGGCCCCTAGTGTCAAAAAAGGATCAAAAATTAAGCTAAAAAGGGCCCCTAAGTGTCCAAAAAGTATTTTAAAAAATCAAGCTAAAAAGGGCCCCTAGTGTCCAAAAACTAAAAAGGATCAAAAATCAAGCTAACAAGGGCCCCTGGTGTCCAAAAAGGATCAAAAATCAAGCCAAAAAGGGCCCCTAGTGTCCAAAAACTAAAAAGGATCAAAAATTAAGCTAACAAGGGCCCCTGGTGTCCAAAAAGGATCAAAAATCAAGCCAAAAAGGGCCCCTAGTGTCCAAAAACTAAAAAGGATCAAAAATCAAGCTAAAAAGGGCCCCTAGTGTCCAAAAACTAAAAAGGATCAAAAATCAAGCTAACAAGGGCCCCTAGTGTCCAAAAAGGATCAAAAATCAAGCCAAAAAGGGCCCCTAGTGTCCAAAAAGGATCAAAAATCAAGCCAAAAAGGGCCCCTATAAAGTCCAAAAAGGATCAATAATCGAGGTAAAAATGGCCCCTAGTGTCCAAAAACTAAAAAGGATCAAACATCAAGCTAACAAGGGCCCCCAAGTGTCCAAAAAGGATAAAAAACTGAGGTAAAAATGGCCCCTAGTGTCCATAAAGGATCAAAAATCAATCTAAAAGGGCCCCTAGTGTCCAAAAAGGATCAAAAATTAAGCTAAAAAGGGCCCCTAAGTGTCCAAAAAGTATTTAAAAAAATCAAGCTAAAAAGGGCCCCTAAGTGTCCAAAAAGTATTTTAAAAAATCAAGCTAAAAAGGGCCCCTAAGTATTTAAAAATGATCAAAAATCAAGCTAAAAAATGGCCCCTAAGTGTTCAAAAAGTATAAAAAGCAAGCTAAAAAGGGCCCCTAAGTGTCCAAAAAGGATCAAAAATCGAGGTAAAAATGGCCCCTAGTGTCCAAAAACTAAAAAAAGATCAAAAATCGAGGTAAAATGGTGTTTTTATACACGAGTCTTCTTTTTTTTTCTTTTCCCGCCAAATTTTTTGGAACTTAGCAATCGATTGTTTGCTAAAAATCGATTGTGAACAAAAATGGAATACGTCGTCTTTTACGAGTAAATTATTATTAAAAAAGAAAATCAAAAGGCAAAAAATTGAAGAAATTTTAGTTTTCTTTGTTCTTTTAGCTTTGATAGTTTCAAATGAGCTGCTGTTTCGATATAATCGATTATTTTTCGATAGAATCGAATTTTTCCCTTTCCGGTTTGTAAAGCCCTGAGGCTCTTTCCAGGTTCCAGAGGCTCCATCCAGGAATTCCAACAATTTCGTCCCTTCCTCACCGTTTTTCGTTAGTGGGGCTAATGGCCTTAATATTTTTATATCGTCATTTTCATTTAATTACGGGTTCAAATCAATATTGAAAGTACAATGTAGCCGCGCCGAGGATAAATTAATGCGAAGAGGAAAATGGCATTTTTGTGCCCGGTCAGGATCAGGAGAGGGAAGAAGAAGAAAGGTGAGAAATTTCATGTTTTTTTCGAACCATAGAAAGTGAAATTCGGGTTTTAATTTTTTAAATTATCGACTTTCGCTTGTTTTCTATTGTTTTCCTTGGAAATTGTGCGAGGGGCCTTGAGCTTAAATTTAAATCGAACGAGGCCTTCACAGGTGTGGCCTTTTTTGGCCTTTAAATGGTGCATTCTTCTCCTTTGACCATATGATGTCTCTCCAGGGACATTGATTGCTCTAGAAGTGCTCTGTGGAGAGACCATTGGTTCTGTGGAGAGACCATTGGTTCTGTGGAGAGACCATTGGTTCTGTGGAGAGACTGTGGTTCAATTCATTGGTCGTGGAATTCCAAGATGACCTAAAGCAGTTGGTCATGGTCATCTTCCTATTATTCCATTGGTCACTTCTATGCTGCTTCCTTGGTGATATTTTAAGCTAAGCAGAAGTAAGGATTTTACTTAAAGGTCGTGGCTATTGGTAACTCCTATTGTGCTGCTTCCCTGGCAACATTCTAAGCTAAGCAGTACTTAGGCTTTTGATTTGCTGGCTCGTTGTTATGGTCATCATTATCATGCCATTGGTGGCTTTTGTTGGTCGGTTTCCATGATGACAATCTGAAGAGGGAGTCTGTGCTTTGACTTAAGAGTTGCTATGGTTATCTTCATATTATCAGCGTTTGTTGGACAGTTTCCTTGGCAACATTCTAAGGTAAGCAGCGGTCAGGATTTTGACTTGAGAGCTTGTTGTCATTGGTCTGCTTTCTTGGTGGTGTTTTTACTTGGGGGCTCCTTATGGCCATCTTCTCAACAAGCCATTGGTCATCCCTTATTCTGCTTCCGTGGCAACATTCTATGCATCAGTCTAACTTATGTCTTGAGAACTTGTTGCTTGGTTCTATTGGTCTCTTCTGTTAGTTTCCTTGGCAACATTCTGAGCTCAGCAGCAGTCAGGTTTTTGCTGAGGCCATTGGTCACTCTATCAAAGCATTTGACAAGCTTGTTGCCATGGTAACAGTTCATGGGACACCACACCAAAGCATTAATAATACTTCTTTGTCAACAGCAAGCTCGACCGGGGAGTTAGAAAAAGACGTAGTCCGAGCACCCGGCATGGGACGAATCACAGGAAGCGCTTCCATCGAAACTTTAGTCCGAGTCGGCATCGAGAAAGAAAACGGACTATCGCCCGACAGCAAAATGGTCGTACTCCACGACTTCACCCCATGCGTCGATGATGAACTCGAAGTCAAACGAGGCCAAGTAAAAACACCAAAAACAAAATCACATTTTATACCCGTTTTTCAGGTTGTAAACATCCTTTACCGCGAAAACGACTGGGTTTACGTGATAGCATCGGAGAGTCGTCAAGAAGGCTTCATACCGCATTCATACTGCACGCCGTACAACTCGCAACTTGGCGAATTGGCGATGAATAACGTCAAAAAGAAACTACCTCGTATTGTCACAGAAGGCGAAACCGAACCTCCTCCAGATGCAAGGCCTGGTAAGCCATTTTCAAAATTTAGGCGCAGGCGACACAATCCATGCAGCACAGCACAGTTCAGTGCTGCGTTGACAGCGTCGTCCTACTTAACTTTTGGGTCTTTCATTTAAATGATTTCCAGGGTTTAACCGAGCACAACTCTTTTGCCTTTTGGAGGTATGGTTCGCTGTATTTCGCTTGTGCATGCTAGTTTTTTTCCAAACTAAATGATCCTGGTTTTGAATCCTAATAGGCCAAGGACTGTGTTTTTTGATTTCGCATGTTTATTAACAATGCGGAAAACTTCTAAACATCCATAACTTCCACAATTGTTTGCCGAATAAGTCGATCTCATTAGAAAGCTCTTTTAAATAGCTTTCTAACGGTGTAAATATTAATAAAATCGGTCAAAAATCATGAAAGTTATGGACGTTTAAAGTTTGGGTCATGGTGCCGTTTTAACCGCTACAATGTTTCTACACCTGAATGCTATTGTCTAATTGACTTTTGTTTTGATTCTATTGTTCTTGAATTTTGAGATTGATTTCTTTGTTTCCTTATAGGTGGTGGTGAGACATCTGATTGCGAAAGCTACGGGAAAAAAGTTGGGACATCCACGAATCAGCAAACTCAAAATATAACAAGTTCGCAAGCATCTCTTCATAGTGCGTCTTCCTCGCAGCCTGACGTCCATCCCTTTTTTAAGGTTAAACATTCTAAAAGGTTAAATTTTGAGTACTAATCTTCTTTTCAGGATCCTTCTGGAAGGTTTATTGTTTTGTATACGTTTATAGCAAGAGATGAGAACGACGTGAGTGTAGAAAGGGGGGAGTTTGTGACGGTTTTGAATCGCGAAGATCCCGATTGGTTTTGGGTCGTTAGATCAGATGGGCAAGAAGGGTTCGTCCCAAGCGGTTTCGTCTATCCCGCAGATGTGATTCAAGGTACAAGAAAAATTATAAAAATTATCATTTTAATGTTGTTTTTAGGACATATTAATCAAATGAATAACAATCAAAATGTGAGGAATGGAGTAGTGAATACGCAAGCGGGTACGCATCCTTTGACGCCTGCAGCAAGCGATGACCTCCGCTATCACGGAACGGAGCTCGTCATGCTTTACGACTACAAAGCGCAAGCGCCCGATGACCTTTCCGTCCGACGCGGCGACTGGATCTACGCAGACCTCAACAATCAAACAGTCGACGGCTGGCTCTGGGCGTACGCTCCCAAAACTCGCAAATACGGCTTCATACCCAAAGCGTACGCTCGTCCCCCTGCCATGACCAGCCTTTAAAATATCATTTCAAGCTTTAATACTCAATCTGTCATTGTACAAACTAATCGGTGCTAGGGAGTTGTACATACAATAAACATTCCATGTTAAATGGTCAGTATTAAGTATTCTCATTTAAATAGATTGTGTTCATTTTCATTTTATTAAGTGCCATTAGAGTAAGTCGATACCATAACGACAGCCCTTAGGGTCAAATTAACACATTCCATGTTTTATACTTAAAAAAATATTATCTAATAATATTTAAGTAAATCAATTTTTATATTTTTAGCGTAAGATTTTTTTATTTACAATTTTTATTGTACCTAAATCATATATAAGTTTACAAATGTTGTGTATTATATTTTATTATAAACGTACTGCTGTAACCAATAGTAAAGAATTTTTATGTTTCTGGAGTTGTATTATTTTTTCAGACAAGTTTGCGTTAAAATTGATTTTAGCTGATTTCCAAAGGAAGCTATTGCGGTGGGTGCGACGGAGGCTCTGGGCTTAGAGACCTATATTTTCATGATCAGGGCGTTCTGAGGATCACGAAAATAAAGGATTTTCCAATTGAGGCGCTCCGAATACGAAGGGCGAACTCAACAAAGAATACCGGATGTTCCGGAGGTGTCGCCCTTCGTATCGGAGCGTCCTCGAATTCCACGCGCTTATTGTGTCGTTATTCTATACATAGTACAGAATACCATACAAAACTTGAGCGTCCGCTGGAAGGGGATGGGTCTGGCACAGGATTTTGCCATGATGGCATAAATATGGTAAACTCTGCTTAGGTAAGAATGCCTAGATGAATGAGAAGAACCTCAGCTTGGGATTGATCTGAGGGACCCTTTCCAAACTGGATCAAAAAAGCAAAATCTAGCTAAGAAAGGCCTTTTTTTTTCACTACGGGAACAAAACCTTGATATATAAGACCCCTGGTGTCCAAAAAGAATCAGAAATCGAGCACAAAAGAGCCCTATTTGTTGCATCACGTACCCAACTCTGGGATTAGTGGGGAAATCCAAGGTTTCCTGGGGTTACAAAAGTTACCCCACTAACCCTGGGTAACCTTACCAACCTCTGATTAGCTTAGCAACCCCGAGTTACCTTACACACCCCTGGTTACCTTACACGCCCCTGGTTACCTTACACACCCCTGGTTACCTTACACACCCCTGTTTACCTTACACACCCCTGGTTACCGTACACACCCCCTGGTTACCTTACACACCCTGGTTACCTTACACAACCCCTGGTTACCTTACCACCCCTGGTTACCTTACTCGCCCTGGTTACCTTACACCTGGTTACCTTACAGCCCTGGTTACCTTACACACCCCTGGTTTGCCTTACACACCCCTGGTTTGCCTTACACACCCCTGGTTTGCCTTACACACCCCTGGTTTGCCTTACACACCCCTGGTTTGCCTTACACACCCCTGGTTTGCCTTACACACCCCTGGTTTACCTTACACACCCCTGGTTACCTTACACACCCCTGGTTACCTTACACACCCCTGGTTACCTTACACACCCCTGGTTACCTTACACACCCCTGGTTACCTTACACACCCCTGGTTACCTTACACACCCCTGGTTACCTTACACACCCCTGGTTACCTTACACGCCCCTGGTTACCTTACACACCCCTGGTTACCGTACACGCCCCTGGTTACCTTACACACCCCTGGTTACCTTACACACCCCTGGTTACCTTACACACCCCTGGTTACCTTACACACCCCCTGGTTACCTTACACACCCCTGGTTACCTTACACCCCTGGTTACCTTACACACCCTGGTTACCTTACACACCCCTGGTTACCTTACACGACCCCTGGTTACCTTACACACCCTGGTTACCTTACACACCCCTGGTTACCTTACACACCCTGGTTACCTTACACACCCCTGGTTACCTTACCACTGGTTACCTTAACACCCCTGGTTACCTTACACACCCCTGGTTACCTTACACACCCCCTGGTTACCTTACACACCCCTGGTTACCTTACACACCCCTGGTTACCTTACAACCCTGGTTACCTTACACACCCTGGTTACCTTACACACCCCTGGTTACCTTACACACCCCTGGTTACCTTACACACCCCTGGTTACCTTACACACCCCTGGTTACCTTACACACCCCTGGTTACCTTACACACCCCTGGTTACCTTACACACCCCTGGTTACCTTACACACCCCTGGTTACCTTACACACCCCTGGTTACCTACACACCCCTGGTTACCTTACACACCCTGGTTACCTACCACCCTGGTTACCTTACACACCCCTGGTTACCTTACACACCCCTGGTTACCTTACACACCCCTGGTTACCTTACACACCCCTGGTTACCTTACTAACCCCTGGTTACCTTACACACCCCTGGTTACCTTACTAACCACGGGTTACCCCACAGGGGAACTATCTCCAGACAGTGAGGTGTCACATACTTAGGCTAAGCCTTCAAATCTGGAGAGTCTTCCATGATTTTATTCTTCTATTTCTCTCCCTTTTACATTACGAAACTGTTCATAATATGATACTTAAGAGCAGCACCTGTTCAAATCTGACGACCATATGGCGTCGACATTGGTGTTTAATTGGAAATAGAAGGAGTCCTCTCGAGCTCCCCTGCTGAATGAGGGGCGGGGGTCGAAAATCCCCAAGGGTCGTATGAATGGCACCCTGCCCACGTCCCGCAATATGCCAAGTATTTAGCCCAAGCATTATGTAACCATTTGTAAAGCAGATTTTAAACGCTGGGTCTTATTTCGTCAAAAGAACAGACCGGCCAGCATCCATTTTGAATATCCAGGTCGTCAATCGTCTTCATTTTGACAAAGAAAACGTTCGAAAAGATTATCTTGGAGCTCAAAGAGGCTTAATAAATTTTCAAATAATCAAGCTATTGTATTTAACTTTAGGGAAGGCGGGGAATTGTTTAAAGCGTACGATAAGCCCTGGTAGTCCCGAAACACAAGAGTTTTCTAATGAAATACGAGCTTCGGTTAATTAGTGTGTGAGAGCGGTTATCAGTTGAAGTCGGGAGCAGTTAGCAGCGTGTTCTTAGACATCCTCTCCACCCCTTCTTTCCCGGAGGATGAAAGTTAATGAGCCGGAAACACAGATTGTGCCCCGGACGCCGGTGTTTTCTTCCTCCGGATTATACAAAAGCGTTTTATTCTCAACCCCTTGGTGAATAAAGGCGGGAACCATTTCGACCACCCGCCTCACCTAATTATAGAACAGATTCAAAAGAGTCTTATCCAGTATTTTTACTGTCCTCCCTTCTCAAATAGGTATTCGATTTCACTCCGTTGATTCTATCAAGAAAACAATTTTTTTAAAAAGAAAAAAATCTAATAAAGACGGTGAAATTGAGGGCGACCCTTCCTTTTCCTCCCCTATAACTTAAAAGTGTCAGACGTTTAATTCCAGACGAACTAGAAACTGAAAGATCCATTGTTGGATGTGACGGTTTGGACCCTATTGACTTATATCTAGACTTTGACCCTTTATCACCATTTCAGAGAACTCGTAGGCCTCATAGGAGTGGGGAGGGACCACACTCCAAGATGATATGTGATGTGGTGGGAGGTGTTAGAATGTTTGGGTAGGTGTGGGGAGGGTCCAAGAGGGTAGGGGAGGTGATGGTAGAGTGGTGGAAGGTGGTAGAATGGGGTACTTGAAAAGGGAGTACTTTGGTCTACGCACTAGTTTGAGGCTATCTTCCGCTATTATCACTGTCATCTATTGTCCGATGTCATTTTTGATTGTCACGCAGTGACCTTTGGACAATCTAGTCGTAGACTGATCCATAAGTGCACAGGTGGGTACTAAAGGATGCGGATATTACCGCTTTACATTCTACGTAATTTCATCAAATCACCACCCGCGTCGGTCATGTTTTCCGTCCGTGCTTCCACATGCTGAGCCTCTCTAGTTGGAATGAAATTCCGTCTAAACGAATGATTTATAAAAAGTGATTCGGAACCCTATCTTTCCATCACGAATTTGTATTATGATGAGTTAAGCATTGAAGTTAAATCTACAGTGAAGTCATAAATGGTTTTAAATAGTCGCAAACCCGCTCGGACGATTTAAAACACCCCCGGCTCTCTTCTCCCTTCATCATTTTTTAAATGGTCGCTCTTTTCAGTGGCAGGTGGCCCCGAACAGATGGACTCTTGTTTGCCACCCCCCGTCCCTCCCTCATTCCCATTCAATACTCATTGACTCCCCGGACGAACAATCCCTCAAGTCTCGTGAATCATCTCTTCGATTTGGAAATCTCGATGCTAATCGATGGAAATCTCAAAATTTACATTTTTGTCGTTTTTCTTCGGCTAAAGGCGCAGGAACGTAGGATTTGAATTTCTTATTGATAGAATCAAGATTTTGTTTGTTCAAGCAATAAGGGATGCAGAATAATCAAGTGTTTGCGGGATTTTAAAGGTTTTTAACTTCCTCGTTTTTTTTTCCTTCAATAAAGTAATTTTGTCGATAAAGAATTTTCATGTGGACACATGCGATTGGGCGTGCATCGGAGCGGGACACCCTCCTTATAAATAACTAGAGGCCTTTTAAATAGATTCAAACTGTGATGGGGATGACGAGGGAGAAGAGAGAGAGGAAAAAGTGGAGAAAAGGCCCTAAGTGTATTAGCGGTACAAGGGATGGAGGGGTGAAGGGGTGGCCCTCCCGTCGCTTTTCAAAGAGAACACTGGCTTTGATAAATAAACCGACGTATTGTTGTGATCTGCGGCTGGGGTGAGCAAGTGCGCCATCTGCACCCTCATTAGCTGCCCACTACATCAGTGCCATTTAAATACAATGAAGTGGCAGAAAGTCGTGGGGGCGAAGTGAGGAGTAAAGGGGGAAAAAGCCCCATTTAAACACGATTCTTAGAGCGGCCAATATGTTGGAGACCACGACATAGGGATTTCCAAATAAGTAATACGATTCTATTTATGATGACATCTAATATTTTTTGTACATTTCGTTCCATATGCACATGAGAATAGCATCTAAAAGTATTAAACAGATGCCTGCATATTCAGAGGCCACTGGAGCTAAACACACATGACTTGGAATCGTACGATAATCATACGAAATTCCAGTCTATGGGATCATGACTATGATGATCGATGTCATTATCTACTTGATGGGGCTGTAACTCGTCCTCCATCTAGGTATACCTGGATGCTGCTCAGAATGTCACTTGGGTCGGAAATCCACATAACCTCTATTGGTCACAACACTACTCGTCTCTGAATGCTAAAGCCAGGCTACTGGCATGGACAGCAGTCTAAAGTCAAAAGCATTCTAGTGGTATGGACATGTCCCCAGCATGTCTGAAGAATGAAGACAAGCGACCAGGGAGGGATATGGCATTGTCAGCAGAAGGAAGAAGAACGGAAGACCTGGTTATTGGGCATACCAACCTGAGGAAGACCAGTGGGCTTGAAGTCAATTTAAAGCTCTAGGACGAGTTTGACCGCACCGATAGTCGGGGTATGTGCCTAGACAGGTGAAGGTTGCATCTTATTGGACTGGTGGACAGTAAACAGGGAAGAAACTTACACCATAGTTATTAAAACTTTTCAAGCCTACTTATGAAAGTACCTACTCTTATTATTAGTAATCCATCAACTTTGTTTTAAACATTTAAGAAACGGTTTTTACTCTTGGGAAGTTGTGATCCAGATGAAGCGTGAAGTTGGGAAACTAATCGGAAAAAAAGCAATTATTTCCTTCGGGGTTCACGGAAATGGGAAAAATTTGTCCAAGGTAGAAGAATCTTGATTGTCGTCTTCGATTCCCGTGGGGGAAAGGATTGAAGGAGAAGACGCAATCAATCCTGGACGTTTGATAGAGACTTCTCTTGGGAGCATCTAGGTTTCAATCAAGACCTCCGCTACATCTGAGCCGAAAACGGCATCTGCGACACCCTCGCCTCGCCCATCATCAGTCAACCTACGACAACGACAAATTAAACCTCCTATCGCTATTTCAACTGTTGATATTTAAAGAATTTCGCTTCTTTTTTCGTCCCTGCGGTTTCATACGACATATGTCTGCGGGAGTGCATATTGGACACTTGTACCCCTCGACCTGATAAGGGCACATCTGTCCGGAGCACATGTTAGCTGACTCGAGTCATCATCCTCCCTTTGAAAGCATCAACTTTCATTATACTCACTAATCCTGACCCTCCGACTCGAACAATCTGCTGGTTTCCAAATATTCCTCAAATCCTTTAATTAAGGTAAAAATAAGCTTATGTTGGAAAATCTTAAAGTTGACGGATTGGGGTTCTTTTTTATCACAATCCCCGACTTTCAAGACGCATGGTTCCCCGTAAAATATGAACTGGGGCTCAACGAGATATGAGAAATTGTGAAAGGTGGGGTCGGAAAGTAAAATATGGCGAGGCGAGATAGAACGGACAAGGTAAGAACGGGAAGGGTGATTAGACCCTATATATTTCTCACATTCCCCTAACTTTTTAAGATATTTAACACAATTTTCCGCTTTTTTAGTACATATTTGAAAGAAAGAGCTTTTTCTCACTTATGTCAGCGACAGATGAGGTTATCGTGATAGAAAGGCCAATCCACGTACTCTATATCATTTGATCTTGTTATATGGCCTCGAAGAATCTAATTTTCGTGATAAAAAGGAGAGTGTCCCTAGAGGTGGTCAGATATTGCTCTCTCGTCACCCTTAGGGCTTCGATATGTGGCTGCTCTGCACACTGATAATCTACCCCCGTTTTCAACCAGTTTTACAGGCAATTGAGGGAAAAAGGGAGTATAATCGGATAGAGATATTCAGATTTCATTATTCGCCCTCCTTTTAACCTGAGGGTTCGGAACAGGGTGGGAAAGCGTGCATAATAGAGTCCTATAAAGTAGGACGAAACATTGTTCTTGCGAAACAAACAGAATTAGACGACGGAGGGAAGGGGGTGTGCACGGCCCATTTGATAACCAAATGAGTTAAGGTTGGTCGCGGTCCGGAGGGTAGACATCCAAGTCTTTTGTAACAGGAATATGTACTTAATCTTTGACAGTGCAAAACTCGCGTACAATAGCGCTTCCTAGGGCGCACCGCCCCCGCCACCTCATTGTTTCACAGTCGACTGTGTACCATAATTCAATTTCAGAGGATTTTCAACGAGGATAATGGTACGGTTAAGAAGATTGCTTTCCCCGGATAGACAGACGGATAATGGGCTCTTGATGTAATCTCACCTGCCAAGATTAAAACCCCATTACCCTTTTCAATTTTTTTAAAAATCATTTTATTCATGGGAAAAAATGAGACCATCCTATCCCTTTCAGCATCGACAGAGTACAAGGATCTTCTTCTTTCGCCCAAGGCACCGTCACTGTTAAAATCGTTCCTTTTTCGTCCCAGACTGCAAAACGTGGTTCAATTTTGTGCGGAAACATTATCGACCTTTTGACTTCTCTTTTGTAGCATTTAGTCACGTTGTGATGTTTCTCGATGCAACTAGAGCTCAAACATATGTCCAAGTGCTTCGATCCAATTTGGAGAAATAACTTGTCCAGGCTTATCTTTGGCAGATTCATCATTACCTTTAAAACGTATTTATTTAAAACTCAATGAACTAAATTGCTTGTGCTGACAAGAATGTTAAGGAGCCCAATCAAGTCGCCACAATGTCTTTTATCCAATGCTGTCTAGCGTCCAATACACCCAGCGAGAAATTTGATTAATCATCCAATGCGCTACAGTGTCCAAGGGTCCTTAATGTCCAATGTACTCAGTCTCCTATGAGCCCAGCGTCCATTAGTCCCAATCATCCAATGCCAATTCGCTCCAGTGTCCAATGCTCCTTAGTGTCCAATGTGCCCAGCTTCCAATGTTGCAGTATGCAATGCGTCCCAGTTTCCACCAATGCTGACTATCTTCCAATGTACCCAGCGTGCAATTTGTCCCATTTGTCCAATCATCCAATGCACCCCAGCATCCAATGATCCTTAATGTCCAATGTGGGCCCAGAGTCCAATGAGCCCAGCGTCCAAATAGTCTCAATCATCCAATGCCAACAAGCCTCAGTCTCCAAATACTCCCTAGTATCAAATTTTCCCATCGTCTAATGTGGCCTGCGTCCAATTATTTCAAGTATCCTATGTTTCCTGGTGTATGATGTACCCCAGTGTCCAATGTGCTCGCATGCAGTTTGAATGCTTTCGGGTGAACATTGTTCCCAGCGTCCGATATATCACAGTATCCAATGCATCCCAGAGTCCATCGTTCCCCAGCGTGCAACGCGCCTAGCGTCCAATACCTCCCAAGTCCCAGCATCCAATGCTCTCTAGTGTCCAATGTTCGTTAGTGACTAATGTGCTTGTATCCTATGCTTTCTAGTGAAAATTGTTCCCAGTGCCCAATATGACCAACACGTACCAGTGGTCCAATGTGCCCAGTATCCAATGCGTTCAAGTGTCCAATACGTCCCACTTCCTATGCATCTCAATGTCCAATTTGCCCAGCGTCCATTGTATCCTAGCATCTAATGTGCTATAGTGTCCAATGCTCCTAGTGTCTGCTCAGCGTCCACCAATGTCTCCAAGATGTCCAACTTTCCCCTATGTCATTGGACACATTAATGCCCCATCTTTAGCATTAACACCGTCCTACCTGGTAAAACGAGTTATATCCAAAATGTCTGCTTCTCTGAAAATACCAGCGACGCTCAAGGGATCATTTTTGTCAGCACAAAACTATGTTGTTCTACCTTTAGAACATCCTGCTCGTATATCAGAATAACATCTATAGGACCACCAAAGATGTTAAACCCTTGCCACAGAGTAATCTTATTCGATATCAAATTTTTCTTCTCCTTTTTTTCGAAGCATCCGATAAAATCATTGAAGATGTTCATGGCACAGAAGAAACACTGAAATGAATTTAGATTGAAATAAAATTTTGTGTGTAATTTATGTGGTTTCAGCTGATTTCGGCTACGCCCTTCTGTCTTCCTTATTGTCCATTCAGGTCGTGTCGTTTGATAAAGTTAAGAAAGGTTGAGTAAATCCCTCGGTTTAGGCCACTTGAGGAATTATCCGAGTGATTACAAATGGGCGAAACTGCTGGTGCCGAGTACCGAGGGGAATAATAAAGAGTTACTTATTTCGAATCGATTTTTGTTCTATTTTTAAAAGAGGAGAACATATCCTTTGAAGGGTTGCTGGAAAGGGACGTACGGAAGTCGATCCAAATCATGGTGGAACGTATTCAAAGGCGTTTGGACGGAAACGAGCTTCTCCCTTCCTGCGAAGAACTGGAAGGCACCTGATCCTGTTAGCATAATGTCGGGAAACCCTTAGAATATACCCTAGGCAATCAGCCCTTATTCAACGCCCTCTCAACCCCACAAAGAAATCCCAAATTCAATTAGGATCCTTGCTAAATATTTGAGGTACAAAGATGAATTTTTTCAAAAAAAGGCGTGAATTAAAACCCATAATTTCTCAGCGAAATCGGATTTGGATGGGCAACTTGTTATTTTTTCACCCTCCTTTTGTCCTCTCTTGTTCTCCTATCAGTGGAAGCTTCCTCTCGGGAACCGCGATTAAAATAAGCCAGGATTTATAGCCCCAGGGTGAAGAAGGGGGTGAAATTAATTAACCGCTAATTTGTTTTCCCCCGTTAATCCTATTTGTGGCAATTCGTTGAGAGTCGAGGGCATATTAGGAGACCCCCCCGCCACAAGATCACGAAAAACGAAATTCCGTCTGACACATTCTCAAAGCGAGAAATTTACAACCTAGAATATTTTAATTTTAATTAAAAACCGATAGGTATCGACTTAATTAAACGTTTAAAACCGGGGAATATGAAATATTGAGTCTTATAATGAAGTCTGGTCTTTGTCTTTGTGCCAACTCCACAATTTTAAACCCATTTATTTTATACATCGAAAGGAAGCTCAGAAAAGCAAATCCAACGGAACCAAAAGTCAACATTTTCAGTATTTCGTGTATATCTCGAAAGTCATTAATTCTAGCGATATGACTACTTAGTAACAAATTAAAGATGACAAAATTTTCTACAAAAGTTACTTATGGCATTTTTTCTATGAGTGGTTTTGTTATTGAGATATCCGATCTTGAAAATCAATAATATAAAAAAAATGGGAGGGGGGGGGGACAAAACCCTCAAAACATGACGATCTTGGTGGTTTAGCCTATTTTTCTTCCTTAAGACCTCCAAACAAGATCTTGAAAGTTTAGCCACCTTTCTCAACCAGAAGCCACCAAAACACGAAGATCAACATTTGTAAAGCCTAATTTTCGTCTAAAAACCTCAAAATCAAGGTTTTTAAGACCCATTTTTGGTCACAAACCTCAAAACCAAGGTTTTTAGAGCCTAATTTTCGTCCAAAAACCTCAAAATCATGGTTTTTAGAGCCTAATTTCCGTCCAATAACCTCAAAATCAACATTTTTAGAGCCAAATTTTCGTCAAAAAACCTCAAAATCAGGGTTTTAAGAGCCAAATTTTCGACAAAAACCTCAAAATCAAAATTTGTAAAGCCTAATTTTCATCCAAAAACCTCAAAACCAAGGTTCTTAGAGCCTAATTTTCGTCCGAAAACCTCAAAACCATTGTTTGAGAACCATTTTTTCGTCAAAAAACCTCGAAATCAACGTTTTTAAAGCCAATTTTTCGTCAAAAAACCTCAAAATCGGGAAGAGCCTAATTTTCGTCCAAAAACCTCAAAACCAAGGTTTTTAGAGCCTAATTTTCGTCTAAAAACCTCAAAATCATGGTTTTTAGAGCCTAATTTCCGTCCAAAAACCTCAAAATCATGTTTTAAGAGCCAATTTTTCGTCGAAAAACCTCAAAATCATGGTTTTAAAAGCCAATTTTTCGTCAAAAAACCTCAAAATCAAAATTTGTAAAGCCTAATTTTCGTCTAAAAACCTCAAAACCAAGGTTTTTAGAGCCTAATTTTCGTCCAAAAACCTCAAAATCAAAATTTTTAGAGCCTAAATTCCGTCCAAACACCTCAAAATCATGGTTTTAAGAGCCAATTTTTAGTCGAAAAACCTCAAAATCATGGTTTTAAGAGCCAATTTTTAGTCGAAAAACCTCAAAATCATGGTTTTAAGAGCCAATTTTTAGTCGAAAAACCTCAAAATCATGGTTTTAAGAGCCAATTTTTCGTCGAAAAATCTCAAAATCAACGTTTTTAGAGCCAAATTTTCGTCAAAAACCTCAAAATCAACATTTGTTAAGCCTGATTTTTTTCCAATAACCTCAAAATCATGGTTTTAAGAGCCAATTTGTATTAAAAAAAAACTCAAAATCAGGGTTTTAAGAGCTAAATTTTCGTCCAAAAACACACACTGAAAAAGTTTGGAAACCTCTGATCTATATAGTTTAGCCTCTTCTGTGCCACCGGTTTGCTGTAGGTATTTGACGGAAGATTCTGCATTTTTTGCTACTGGCTGGACTACATAAAAAAATCAAAACTTCCATGAATGAAGTTCTCTTTCCCTTCTATTAAAAGTTACGGGGAGCGTATAAATCATACGCCTTCCAGTTATATTTTCAAGGAGTTCAACTCCCGGAGTTCCGTTTTACGATCCATTTTTGAATGTTTCAAACAATTTTTACGAGGAGACGTCGAAGCGATAATAGAAACATTGTAACGTAACTAGGTTAGAAAAGTGAGGGAGAAGACCCCGGAACTAACCAAGACAAATGACGCTGCATAGGAATAAGGCGTCGGGTGACTCGTTAAAAAGGGAGCCGAGAGGGATCTCGGGGCTACACTTTTCATAACATTTTTATCGTTTCAGACATCAGTGAGCACATGAAAACAATTTGAATACAAAATGCTCTCCGCCCCCTCCCCTCCGCATGACGTTTTCACCCATTAAAAACTCAGATCCCGGTCACTTCGGGTTAAGAATTTGTAATTAATGGACTTCCATAGTGCTTCTCGTTAGTCACTTTTAAACGCCCATTACCTTCTTTTATATTCAGATGAGTTATTTTTCAACTTGAGCATAAAATTCATTTTTTTTTCTTTTCTTTTCTCATGAATGTTCAAAAAATCATAATTTATCGTGAAAAGGCTTCCTCGAATTTGCCACACCTTTGGCACAAATTGGGCCAAAATTTTCAAAGAGGCTGAACAATCAAGATTTTCGTGTTTTGAGGGTTCTTAGGGAAAAAAGAAAGGCATTTTAGGGAAGAATTTTAGGGGATTTTAGGGGATATTTACATATATAAATATTACAATTTATAAAAAAAAAAAATTAAAATGGGGAAATTTATATTACATTTTAGGGGATATTAGGGAAGAAAAGATAAAGGTGGTTTTGAGGGTTTTTAACTAAGAAATAGAGGATAAACCTTCAAGATTTTCGTGTTTTGAGGGTTTCTAGCTAAGAAATGGAGGCTAAACCATCAAGATCTTTGGGTTTTTTGGGTTTTTAGTTAAGAAAGGTGGCTAAACCTTCAAGATCGCTGTGTATTTTGGGTTTTTAGCGAAGAAAGATGGCTAAACCTTCAAGATCTTGGTGTTTCGTGGGTTTTTAGTTAATAAAGGTGGCTAAACCTTCAAGATCTTCGTGTATTGTGGGTTTTTAGCGAAGAAAGGTGGCTAAACCTACAATGTCTTCGTGTTTTGAGGGTTTCTAGCTAAGAAATGAAGACTAAACCATCAAGATCTTTGTGCTTTTTGGGTTTTTAGTTAAGAAAGGGAGTCTAAACCATCAAAACTTCGTGTTTTGGGGATTTTTAGCAAAGAAATAGAGGATAAACCATCAAGATCTTTGTGTTTTGTGGGTTTTTAGTTAGTAAAGGTGGCTAAATCTGCAAGATCTTTGTGTTTTGAGGGTTTCTAGCTAAGAAATGGAGGCTTGCCAAGATCTTCGTGTTATGCGGGTTTTTAGTTAATACAGGTGGCTAAACCTTAAGATCTTGTGTTTTGAGGGTTTTTAGTTATGAAAAAAAGCTGAACCATCAAGATTTTCGAGTTTTGAGGGTTTCTAGCTAAGAAATGAAGGCTAAACTGTCAAGATCTTCGTGTTATGTAGGTTCTTAATTAAGAAATAGAGGATAAACCATCAAGATCTTTGTGTATTCAGTGAATTTAGTTAATAAAGTTGGATTACCCTTCAAGATCTTTGTGTTTTGTGGGTTTTTTGGGAAGATGGTAGCCTCTCCTTTGATCTTAAAATTTTTTTTAGTGGATCACAGTATTTTTAGGGGGAAAAAATCTGTACTGTTAAAATAAAATGAAACAACAAAATTTTTATGTGATATGAATAAAAGAGACTACATATATCAAGAGGAAGAATGAGGAAAATGGAGCAGATTGGATTTACGTTTTTTTTTTTTCCTCTCCTTCGGATGGAGATTCAAAGCGTAAACAACGTCCGCCCGTTCATCATTCGGGGTTCAATATGTGCCCTGGATTTTTGACAGGAGTCTTGAATATGGAAAAGTTTTCCTTCGCCGTTTTATACACGAAAGGAGAAGAAGAAAAATATAAAAAGAAAGAAAAAAAAGGACAATGCATTTGCATAAGGAGCCCTCAGGAAGCGGACTGGATAAAAACACAGAATTCACCTTCCTCTCCGGCCCCAGGCTATAAAAACGTTTCTTTTTATCCTTCCTGATTTTTGTCTCGGATTAGAATAGGCCGTAAATAATGGAAACAAAGGTACAACACTGTCTGAGTAATTTGAACTTTTTTTTTTCTGTATTCTGACAGCTATGGCTACTTTTAAAAAATGTGTTACGGACTCTCATTTAAAAAGTTTATAATAAAAAGAACAGAATACAGGTTGGGGAAGAAAAACCTTGTTTAATTTTTTGGCAATTATTTAATAAGTGGATGGGGTCCACGGTTTTTGCTGTCTAGCGAATCATTTTGGACGGTTTTAGTAATTTATGGAATGAGGTTGGATGGTTTTCGATGTATATATCGAAGTTCGTTGAATGAAGTTCATCGATCGAAGTTCGGTGTTAATCGAATGAAGTCCGGTGCTTATCGAATCAAGTTCGACGCTTATTGAAAGAAGTCGATGGTCTTCGATGAAGTACATTGAATGAAGTCCATTGAATGAAGTTCATCGAATGAAATTCATCGAATGAAGTCCATCGAATGAAGTCCATCGAATGAAGTCCATAGATTGAAGTTCATCGATTGAAGTTCATCGAATGAAGTTCATCGAATTAAGTTCATCGAATGAAGTTCATCGAATGAAGTTCATCGAATGAAGTTCATCGAATGAAGTTCATCGAATGAAGTTCATCGAATGAAGTTCATAGAATGAAGTTCATAGAATGAAGTTCATAGAATGAAGTTCCTTGAATGAAGTTCCTTGAATGAAGTTCCTTGAATGAAGTTCCTTGAATGAAGTTCCTTGAATGAAGTTCCTTGAATGAAGTTCCTTGAATGAAGTTCCTTGAATGAAGTTCCTTGAATGAAGTTCCTTGAATGAAGTTCATAGAATGAAGTTCATAGAATGAAGTTCATAGAATGAAGTTCATAGAATGAAGTTCATAGAATGAAGTTCATAGAATGAAGTTCCTTGAATGAAGTTCCTTGAATGAAGTTCATAGAATGAAGTTCCTTGAATGAAGTTCATAGAATGAAGTTCCTTGAATGAAGTTCATAGAATGAAGTTCATAGAATGAAGTTCATAGAATGAAGTTCATAGAATGAAGTTCATAGAATGAAGTTCATAGAATGAAGTTCATAGAATGAAGTTCATAGAATGAAGTTCATAGAATGAAGTTCATAGAATGAAGTTCATAGAATGAAGTTCATAGAATGAAGTTCATAGAATGAAGTTCATAGAATGAAGTTCATAGAATGAAGTTCCTTGAATGAAGTTCCTTGAATGAAGTTCATAGAATGAAGTTCATCGAATGAAGTTCATGGAATGAAGTTCATCGAATGAACTTCATGGAATGAAGTCTATCGAATGAAGTCCATCGAATGAAGTCTATCGAATGAAGTTCATTGAATTTAGTCCATCGAATAAAGTCCATCGAATAAAGTCCATCGAATGAAGTCTATCGAATGAAGATCGTCGAATGAAGTTCATGGAATGAAGTCTATCGAATGAAGTCCATAGAATTAAGTCCATCGAATGAAGTCCATCGATTGAAGTTCATAGATTGAAGTTCATAGATTGAAGTTCATAGATTGAAGTTCATCGAATGAAGTCCATCGAATGAAGTCCATCGAATGAAGTCCATCGAATGAAGTCCATCGAATGAAGTCCATCGAATGAAGTCCATCGAATGAAGTTCATAGAATGAAGTCCATCGAATGAAGTCCATTGAATGAAGTTCATAGAATGAAGTTCATAGAATGAAGTTCATAGAATGAAGTTCATAGAATGAAGTTCATAGAATGAAGTTCATAGAATGAAGTTCATAGAATGAAGTTCATAGAATGAAGTTCATAGAATGAAGTTCATAGAATGAAGTTCATAGAATGAAGTTCCTTGAATGAAGTTCATAGAATGAAGTTCCTTGAATGAAGTTCATAGAATGAAGTTCATAGAATGAAGTTCATAGAATGAAGTTCATAGAATGAAGTTCATAGAATGAAGTTCATAGAATGAAGTTCATAGAATGAAGTTCATAGAATGAAGTTCATAGAATGAAGTTCATAGAATGAAGTTCATAGAATGAAGTTCATAGAATGAAGTTCATAGAATGAAGTTCATAGAATGAAGTTCATAGAATGAAGTTCATAGAATGAAGTTCATAGAATGAAGTTCATAGAATGAAGTTCATAGAATGAAGTTCATAGAATGAAGTTCATAGAATGAATTTCATAGAATGAAGTTCATAGAATGAAGTTCATAGAATGAAGTTCCTTGAATGAAGTTCATCGAATGAAGTTCATCGAATGAAGTTCATGGAATGAAGTCTATTGAATGAAGTCCATCGAATGAAGTCTATCGAATGAAGTTCATTGAATTTAGTCCATCGAATAAAGTCCATCGAATGAAGTCTATCGAATGAAGTTCATCGAATGAAATTCATAGAATGAAATTCATAGAATGAAATTCATAGAATGAAGTTCATAGAATGAAGTTCATAGAATGAAGTCCATCGAATGAAGTCCATCGAATGAAGTTCATAGAATGAAGTTCATAGAATGAAGTTCATCGAATGAAGTATTTATCGATGTATCGATTTGTATCGAATAAATTTGGATAGTTTTCGATGTATATTGGATTTAGGCGGATTTCGACGCTCAATCAATTATCAATTAATTTGGACGTTTTCAATTGCATATCGACTAAATTTCGATCTTCAATTTTTTGAAAAACTAAAAAAAAGTTCATTCCAACTTCTAGTAAGTACCTACATGGTAATGTACAATAATAAAATTGACCAAGAAAAAAAAACTCGGAATCACAGATGTTCCCAGAGAACAAACATCACTCGACTTTCCACGCACGTGTCCACACGAATTAATTATATTTCGTGACCCGTTTAAACGGCGAATTAAGAAATATGTGTCGTCGTCGCTGTGGGAAAGACGGACAGTTGTTTGGATGTGTCATGGGAACGGTGCGGGGAGGAAGAAAATCGTACAGAGGGACATTAGCCACGGGACTCGAGGCCGACGTCGAGGAATTCGTCTCACCCTGTTAATTCGCCCCCCTCCCTCAAACACCCCTCGATGTTCTCACTGGATTTAGACACAAAAAAGCCACAAAAAACAAAAAATGATAACAGCGGTGATAATCGTATTCCGATTTATATGATTTTTACCCGAAATATGCAAGGCATATCTCGTCGTAACGACTTCCAAAACACATATATTTCAGTTAGAAAGTAGAAGGGAAACGTAAAAAACTGCTATTCTTTTTTTTTCCTCTATTCTGCCGCCGGTAGACATAACGTAGGGATGGGGAGGACCATTCCAGAGCACAAGGATCCGGAAAAAGATGGCCCGCGATTCAGAAAAATATTATCCCTTTCCACTGTTCGGAGAGGGGGGGAGGCGGAGGAATTTACATAATTCGGCCGTAAAACGTGCAACTTTAACGCAATATTCATGCACAGATGTAAAAATCCGAGGGCGGACTCTTCCCATGACAGGATCCTAAAAGATCGGACATAAGGAACATCTATGCTTGTTTCCTCCGACTTTTTATGGACGATTATTATCTCTCTGATCCCATTCAATATAAATTATGTCTCTTTCTTTCGCCCCCCTTTTTATTTTATTATTTGACTTTCAATTTTATCTCTTTTCATATTTGACTAAGCAACTATTGCTGTAGGAATGAGCGCTATTGGATTTTCAAGATGTTGATTTTGAGATTTGTGGACAGAAAATTAGCAAATATTAGAAAATATTTCTCATGAATTTTGACGTTTTTAAATAAATTGGTTTGTTTTTGGTATTCGACGTTTACTAGAGGAAGTTCGATGGTGCTCAATGCTTATCGAATGAAGTTCGATGCTTGTTCGAATGAAGTTCGATGCTCGTCGAATGAAGTTCGATGCTCGTCGAATGAAGTTCGATGCTCGTCGAATGAAGTTCGATGCTCGTCGAATGAAGTTCGATGCTCGTCGAATGAAGTTCGATGCTCGTCGAATGAAGTTCGATGCTCGTCGAATGAAGTTCGATGCTCGTCGAATGAAGTTCGATGCTCGTCGAATGAAGTTCGATCGGCGTCGAATGAAGTTCGATGGGCGTCGAATGAAGTTCGATGGGCGTCGAATGAAGTTCGATGCTGGTCGAATGAAGTTCGATTTGCGTCGAATGAAGTTCGATGGGCGTCGAATGAAGTTCGATTTGCGTCGAATGAAGTTCGATGCTCGTCGAATGAAGTTCAATGCTCGTCGAATGAAGTTCGATGCTCGTCGAATGAAGTTCGATGCTCGTCGAATGAAGTTCGATGCTCGTCGAATGAAGTTCGATGCTCGTCGAATGAAGTTCGATGCTCGTCGAATGAAGTTCGATGGGCGTCGAATGAAGTTCGATTTGCGTCGAATGAAGTTCGATGCCCGTCGAATGAAGTTCGATGCTCGTCGAATGAAGTTCGATGCTCGTCGAATGAAGTTCGATGCTCGTCGAATGAAGTTCGATGCTCGTCGAATGAAGTTCGATGCTCGTCGAATGAAGTTCGATGCTCGTCGAATGAAGTTCGATGCTCGTCGAATGAAGTTCGATGCTCGTCGAATGAAGTTCGATGCTCGTCGAATGAAGTTCGATGCTCGTCGAATGAAGTTCTATGCTCGTCGAATGAAGTTCGATGCTCGTCGAATGAAGTTCTACATTTCTCGAATGTAATTCTATGCTTCTCGAATGAAGTTCTATGCTTCTCCAATGAAATTCTATGCTTCTCCATTGAAGTTTGACGCTTATGGATTGAAGTTCGATGCTTATCGAATGAAATTCGACGCTTATCGAATGAAGTTAGTTTTTAAAGGTTGATTTTGTGGTTATCAGATAAAACGAAATTCGATTTTTGGTTCTCACTCATCAGCCGTCCTACATATATTCTTTTTGGCGCTGATTTAGATAGCTTTGTTACAATTCATCGCATGGAGCCACTTAGACAACTTTTCTCAAGATGTGCTCTCGGGATATTCATGATCTTATTCCCTAAGTAAAATTACCCTTCAAATCCTCCTATAATCCATCCTTATTCATATTTTACGATTTAAATAAATTAATACGATTATCTTGGTGGGTGGTTTTTTTCCCTTTCCACAAAGTGGGCCATATTGATATGAAAGTTAGGCGAGAACAACGTTCGCACGCGTCCCGCTAATTGATCCCCGCCACGCTCCACTATCGTTGGAAGGGAGGACAAATTGCCCATCATGACACCCTCGCTGAGATATCTTAGTCGGGGAGGGTGCCACTCCGCCCCCTCCGACCGCCTCCGGCCCTCTTTAGCTCCCAAAATGATATCCGAATGATTTATACCGCCGGGGACGGAGCTAAGCCGGTTATTGTTATTGCACCACCCTTTTTTTCCTCTCGTCCACTCCCGGAGATCTGAGCGATAGGTTACTAGAAATATGGTATCGCCCTTTCCTTAAAGGGACAAAAAAAAATTGACGTATTGCCATTTTCTTATCTTAAAAGACCCACTCATAAAACCCATATCGTGAACTCATAAAATGGTAGGTCTTTCCAATAATTGGAACAAAGCAAGAAAAAAGCAATTTTTTCGTCAAAAAAGCAAGGGGTGACATGGTTCTCATTTTTTTTGTGGACCAAAATTGAATCCTTCAACGCTAGAATTTACCCCAAACCATAAGGAATATCGAAATTTGCCTCTATGTATTCCTCCTTCCTAATTCAATTACCTTTAAAATGAGTTTAGTCTCAACTTTCTAGGACTTTCCGTTTTGCTGTTATAGCAATAAATGTGCGTTAAAATGAGACTTTTAAAAAATCGTCAAAGTTTACCCTGGCATTTATAAACCATATGAGGTGGAGAAGTCAGACTTTTTGAAAAACGTCCCTTAGTTAATTACCTTTAAAATTAGTATAGTCTGGACTCGATCGGATGAGCGGTTCTCCCGTACGGCTCACAAATGTAATTTAGTATTTTCACGAAACCTTCATATGTATTGATGACCATGCCTAAGCCTCCATGAGACCGACCTCAATAGGCTGCTTTCCTCCGGTAATCCACTAAAAGATGGAGAGCTCAAATTTTTTGTAAAATATTGCTCAGCTTATTATCTTTAAAATGAGACTAGTCTCGACCGTCTAGGACTTTCCGTTTTCCCTTAAGAGCCTTGAGAAATTTGGCAAAAATTGGTTCAGAAAAACTTTGACCATCAATATTTCCTGAACGGCTGGACCGATTTTAACTTTTGAAAGCTTTTTACACGCAAAATTTAATAATCTTTCATTGTGTACTTCGTTATCACGTCGATAGAACCTGTAGTTTTCGTACAAGAAGCAAAAAACCGAAAAAAGTTCCGATTTGTGACAGTTTTTTCAAAATGCCGGTCGAACCGCAGAAGGTAGGAAAGCCAAAACTTGGATTCAGAACTAACTAATGGTCCTAAGCAAGATAAAATCAAAAAATCTGCACCTTATGTATATTCTAAATAAATTCTTCTGGCGGCTGGACTGTCCATACATTGTTGAGCACAAAAGGCGACCAAAATCGTGGTATGCAAAGATAGGATAGAACAGTTGAACTGGTGACTAATACAATAGTGTGCTATCTGAACAGTTTACCATTGAATAGTTTATTTTTGTCGTGGCAGCACATTTTTTTAAAAGGTATAAAAAAGGGCACGGAATACATTGTATTTTAAACGAATTGTTCAAGTTCTCGTTTTTTAAAGCCCTCTATGTTGGATTTCTTTATTTTCCCTCCCTCCCTTTTAAATGGAACAGTAGTGGCTGGGGTGCGCCTTGCGCCTGGCGGATGCTCGGGCGAGAGGGGGCTTCGTTCTCGGCCAAACTGGTTGGGCGGAATAAGCCCCGCCTTCGTGACGGAGGTGGAGCTTTCACCGTGTTCGGATGAGGGAATCCTGTTCGGCTATCAGTCCAGATCCGACACAGAAGCAGACCGTACATGATTTTGGCAGGACAAGTTTCGATATTGGAACCGTAAGTTGATGATCGCTTTTGATCTCTTGATTTGACGTTTTTCTTTTAGGTGAGACTTAGAATGACTATGGACGTTCGAAGGCGTGTAGAAACGACCGGAGCTTTTATTTCCGGATCGCCCAGAAGCGAAAGCTCTTCACCTCCTTCGCCACCAAAGCCGGCCAAAAGAAGCTTCGACGTCGCCTTTCTTATGGCACCCGATGACTCATCCAAAAGACGACACCAAGAAGAAATCAAAGAGCAATTACGTCTCGTGAGTACCAACACTTTACTCCAACGATACTCACCAGAAGAGAAGCGATACCCCGATGTCCCTTTGGGTCTACTCATGCCCAAAGAACCAGAAAACCAATTCGCAAAAAGTGCTTTCACGAAAGTCTCCAATCCCAGAATGGAAAGCCCCATTTCTCCTGCAGTTTCACCCGAGTTGACTTATCAAGAAAGCATGAGTCCTGTAAGAGAAAGATCACCCCAGTATTATGGGAAGCAATATTTCCCAAAGCCGACATCTCCTCCTTATTATCAGCCCCGAGAAAAGAGAGATGATTTTCAAGGTTTTAAGCCTGAAGATAAAGGTAGTAGTTCGAAAAGATATCCTGAGGTGATGCCATATGGGAATTTGACGATGGCATATCCATTTCCGGGTACGTTCGGTGCGACGACTCCTTTGCTGACTGCTGCCAACGTGACTGCAGCTTTGCTACCTCCTTCGTTGGCCGCATTAACCCTCCCGGCCCAAAACGTCTGCGCTAAATGCAACATCAGCTTCAGAATGACCTCCGACTTAGTCTACCATATGCGTTCGCAGCACAAAAGCGACCACGCATTAGCAGACACGCACAGAAGGAGGCGAGAACAAGACAAACTTCGATGTCCTGTCTGCAACGAAACTTTCCGCGAACGCCATCACCTCACCCGCCACATGACCGCGCACCAGGACAAAGACGGCGACAAAATCGACGAAGCGGAAACCTCGGGGCGTCGACGGAAGTGACAAAAATCTCATAAAACTGAACTCAACGCTTACTTCGAATCTAATAATCACTATAATCATATCTTCTAGTCACCTTCATTTTGATTCCTTAGTGTTATAGCTTGTAAATACGGCCAAGGCTCTAGTGCAATATTTGTTATCTCCAAAACCTGAGAATCCTGCTTCTGCAGAATTCTGCATCCCAAAAGCTTTCCGGGTTATTGTTATATGTTATGTATAAATGTATGTATAATGTAATTAGTGTTCTGTAATGCACCTGAATGTTATGTGAATTAAAAGTTGTTAATTTATATTCTTTTTATTTAAAACCTTCACGGTTTCCATATTGTGGAAACGTAGATTTTGGTGTTAATTGTGATTTAAGGACGTTCGGGGTCTTGCTAGGCTAATAGGGAGTAACACAATGGTTTTGCGGTAGAAGGGGGTGGTGTAACTGTTTAAATTAAATGGAGCGAAAGGAGGCCGATAAGGATGGGAGTCAATTGTTTCGCTTTTGGGAAGGCACCCTTCCTTGAAGAAACGTAAAAAAACGTTCCCCCTATTGAATTAAATAGCTCGGCTTTGGATTAACCTTTTTCGAAGTGGAAAATGCTGTATAATGTTATGGTCAGAAAAAAATAAGCAATCTTGAAGGATTGAGACGTTTCGAGGAGCAATATGGGAGCGGTTAGATAAGCGGAGACGCCTTTTTATCGCCGAAGAGGGAAAAAAAGCGTTTTCAATTTTTACGACTTCTGATTTGAGGGATCTTTGGAGTAATTGATATTTTTTTATCTGTAAAGCGCATGCCTCAATTTTTATGCATAAGTATGAGTTTACGGTTCCTCACCGTGGATAAAAGGATAACAAGGGTGGGAACCGTCTCCCCTTTTCCGACCTGATTTTCGACTTTTATTATTAAGGGGGAACCATTCGACAAAAGATCATTTCGTCACAGTTTGCCACGCGACATGACGTGATTTAATGGGATAAATGATGTGCAAACTTTTTTTAAAACAAGGGAAATGTTTAGTAGGGACAAGTAGTCTGAAATCCAATTTTTTGTATCGCTCCCACCTGTGCTTCATTCACCATTTTGGAGAAACTGTCAAAAATTTAAACTTTTTCAGTTTTTGACCTCTAGCTCGAAAACTAAGCGCTTTAGCGACTTGACCACCTTATAGAAAATAAAAGATCATTGAATTTTGCGTCTAATAAGCTTTTAAACGTCAAAATCGGTCTAGCCTTTTAGGAGAAATCAATGGTCAAAGTTTGCCATTTTTTTGTAGGACCAATTTCTTCCCCTCCGATTCATCGATAGTCTCCAGCATTGAAATGTGTTGTTTTTATACAAAATTTGTTTTAAATGAGAAAATTATTCAAGGGCATACAATAGGGTTTCCATACCGAAAGCAAATCAACAGATTGACAATCGTATCCGTCTTAATTTATGTACTCCATAGGAGCTTTTCATTCGGGTAGTTTCGTTCTTTATTGAATATTCATATTAAGGGGATTTAGAAAGAGGGAGATTCATTGTCGTGCAATATGCGGTCAGAATCCGCCAATGAATATGTAATATGAGACCCGTGTCCGATTACTTTTCCAAGCTTTACGGACAAAATTCGGACTATAAAAAAATATAAGACGTTGTCTGTCTCCGTGACGTAAAACGCTACTTTTGTGAAATATCATCTACGAGCTTAAGACTCGTAAAAAAGAGAGCGTCCCCCTTCTTCCCGCCCCTAATCTTCCCTCGGAAGTTTTTCAAGTGATGACCCCAAACAGTTTCTATCCCGGCGAACAAGATTGCGGACTACTTATCACAGAAAACGAGAAGGCGGGGAAGAAGCGAGTTTTAGAGATTCATCGGCCATCTTGATCCGAACTAATCCAAGAAAAACAAACCCCAACTTCTCCCTCAATATTGTTTTTCGACAAACTTTTTGTGTTTTTTTTTACTAGTTCAATAAAAAATGAATATTTCAAATTTTTACAATCAAAAGACCCCCAAGATTGCACATTTGTTTCGATAACTTTTAGATCGGGGTTCTATTCTAGTTCGACAATAGATGACACTCGAAACGCTAACAGGATGATTCCGCATCATATGAACTGGAAACCGGAACGAACCTTCCAATGGTCCTCACCCTCGGTTACAAATCTACATCCGTATTGTCCTTTAGTCCCCCTCAATCTCGTTACCATCACATAAATGCAAAGAACATCACAAACGTACCACCCAGAATGACCTAGGACGTCTAATTAGCGTCTCCCTGCATGTGAATCTGCAGGAAAGTTTAGGCTTCCAGAATCACTCAAATGCTTCTTTCCATTATTGTACTTGGAAGAGCACTGATGCCTGCTAGCCAGGAACCAATGGAACACAGTGGGTTTCATCCATCGTGTATTACTCAAATGCTTGCTTCATGCGCTTCGGTACCTGGGAGAGCAGCACTGTCCTGGAACACGATGATGAGTATTTGGACATTTGCTCCCAAATCTAGTGGTGGAATTTGTGTTGATACTGCACTGACAATGAGAGCTAAAGCATTCAGTGCACAATTGCCATCATTGGTTTGATTAAACGACAATGCATGGAACACAATTATGTAGATAGGTAAAAGTTTTTTGATATAAAGTGTTGAGGGAGGGTGGATTGTTTCCAGTAAAGATGTAAAACGGCGAGATATCGCCCTTATTGCCCCAACAACATTCTGCGGCATTAAAATGTCTCCCTTGTTTCAAATAGAGAATCCGTGGGGACGGGGGTGGAAAAAAAAGGCCATTAGCCTTGGCCGGGAAGTGCGTTTTTTAATGTCGCCCTGTCACGGCGACGAGGGGTGTTTCGAAATTAAGAATGGGCAAGATGAATCAGGAGAGCAGATTGGCCGACGGTTGTGGGACATGCAAAACTTTGTACAACAATTACAAAAGCGGGAGATAATATCGCGGAAGCTAAATGGGTTCCTCCCCACACCGCAAAACTAGACTCCCCGCACGATAAGACTGCCTCATAAACCAATTACAAAAATGCGTCTCTTGCCTCTCACTCTCCGTTACCCTTTTCGGAAATAGCAATCCCCGGACTAACGGCGCCCTCGGATACATTAATACCCTTTATTGTTTTAGGGCGATCCAATATGGGGATCCACTTGACACCATTCAACTAGCCCTTCGAGACTAATTTACAGAGTCGTTTACCTTGATTATAATGATCTCGAGACTAGCGTAGAGACATTAATTCCATTCTTCCCCATTCAAACTTTTATACTCACCCTATTTATACCATTCGATTAATCAACATCCCTTAGCACATGTCGTCATTTGTTCGCTCGATTTTTAACATTCTCATGAAGAAAGTATTACCCTCGATCCTGGAATTTTGGAAAGGGGTCAAGAAGACCCAAAATGAAGATTTTGGTAGAAAACAAACGATCTTCACCTTTTGACCAAATACAGGGTAGAGCCAGTGTTGCCAGTTTGGACGATTTATCGCAAATTAAGCTACTTTTTAAATGCGCAATCTGCCAAACCTTTAATCTTACAAAAGGGGCTTCAGACGGTGTCGCAAGTTTGGGCGTTTTATCTCAAATTGGCTTAATTTTTAAAGAGACACTCTGGTAAACCGGTTACCTGACAAGATTGGGCTATTAGATGTGTTGCCAGTTTGGGCGTTTTATCTCAAATTGGGCTAATTTCAAAGGCCCTATTTGGCAACCCTGTAATCTCACAAGATTGGGCTATTGAAAATGTTGCCAGTTTGGGCGATTCATCGCAAATTGGGATAGTTTTTGAAGGCCCAATCTGGTAACCCTGTAATTTGAAAAAGTTGGGCTATTGAAAGTTTCGCCAGTTTGGGCGATTTATCTCAAATTGGGCTACTTTTTAAAGGCCCAATCTGGCAAACATTTAATCTTACAAAAGGGGTTTTAGACGGTGTCGCAAGTTTGGGCGTTTTATTGCAAATTGGGCTACTTTTTAAAGGCCCAATCTGGCAAACCTGTAATCTTACAAAACTGGACTTTAGACGGTTTTGCCAGTTTGGGCGATTTATTGCAAATTGGGCTACTTTTTAAAGGCCCAATCTGGCAAACCTGTAATCTTACAAAATTGGGCTTTAGACAGTGTCGCCAGTTTGGGCGTTTTATCACGAATTGTGTTAATTTTTAAAGAGACGCTCTGGTCAACCGGTTAACTGACAAGATTGGGCTATTAGATGTGTTGCCAGTTTGGGCGTTTTATCGCAAATTGGGCTAAATTTAAAGGCCCAATTTGGCAACCCTGTGATCTCACAAGATTGGGCTATTGAAAGTGTTGCCAGTTTGGGCGTTTTATCGCAAATTGGGCTAAATTTAAAGGCCCAATTTGGCAACCCTGTGATCTCACAAGATTGGGCTATTGAAAGTGTTACCAGTTTGGACGATTTATCTCAAATTAGGCTACTTTTTAAAGGCCCCATCTGGCAACCCTGTAATTTGATAAAGTTGGGCTATTGAAAGTGTCGCCAGTTTGGGCGATTTTTCCTAAATTGGGCTACTTTTTAAAGACCTAATCTGGCAAACCTGTAATCTTACAAAATTGGGCTTTAGACAGTGTCGCCAGTTTGGGCGATTTATCGCAAATTGGGATACTTTTTAAAGGCCCAATCTGGCAAACCTGTAATCTTACAAAATTGGGCTTTAGACAGTGTCGCCAGTTTGGGCGTTTTATCTCAAATTGGCTTAATTTTTAAAGAGACACTCTGTTAAACCGCTTACCTGACAAGATTGGGCTATTAGATATGTTGCCAGTTTTATCGCAAATTGGGCTAATTTTAAAGGCCCAATTGGCAACCCTGTAATCTCACAACATTGGGCTATTGGAAGTGTTGCCAGTTTGGACGATTCATCGCAAATTGGGATACTTTTAAAAGGCCCAATCTGGCAAACCTGTAATCTTACAAAATTGGGCTTTAGACAGTGTCGCCAGTTTGGGCGATTTATCGCAAATTGGGATACTTTTTAAAGGCCCAATCTGGCAAACCTGTAATCTTACAAAATTGGGCTTTAGACAGTGTCGCCAGTTTGGGCGATTTATCGCAAATTGGGCTACTTTTATAAGGCCCAATCTGGCAAACCTGTAATCTTACAAAATTGGGCTTTAGACAGTGTCGCCAGTTTGGGCGATTTATCGCAAATTGGGATACTTTTTAAAGGCCCAATCTGGCAAACCTGTAATCTTACAAAATTGGGCTTTAGACAGTGTCGCCAGTTTGGGCGTTTTATCTCAAATTGGGCTTAATTTTAAAGAGACACTCTGTTAAACCGCTTACCTGACAAGATTGGGCTATTAGATATGTTGCCAGTTTTATCGCAAATTGGGCTAATTTTAAAGGCCCAATTTGGCAACCCTGTAATCTCACAACATTGGGCTATTGGAAGTGTTGCCAGTTTGGACGATTCATCGCAAATTGGGATACTTTTAAAAGGCCCAATCTGGCAAACCTGTAATCTTACAAAATTGGGCTTTAGACAGTGTCGCCAGTTTGGGCGATTTATCGCAAATTGGGATACTTTTTAAAGGCCCAATCTGGCAAACCTGTAATCTTACAAAATTTGGCTTTAGACAGTGTCGCCAGTTTGGGCGATTTATCGCATATTGGGCTACTTTTATAAGGCCCAATCTGGCAAACCTGTAATCTTACAAAATTGGGCTTTAGACAGTGTCGCCAGTTTGGGCGATTTATCGCAAATTGGGCTACTTTTTAAAGGCCCAATCTGGCAAACCTGTAATCTTACAAAATTGGGCTTTAGACAGTGTCGCCAGTTTGGGCGTTTTATCTCAAATTGGCTTAATTTTTAAAGAGACACTCTGTTAAACCGCTTACCTGACAAGATTGGGCTATTAGATATGTTGCCAGTTTTATCGCAAATTGGGCTAATTTTAAAGGCCCAATTTGGCAACCCTGTAATCTCACAACATTGGGCTATTGGAAGTGTTGCCAGTTTGGACGATTCATCGCAAATTGGGATACTTTTAAAAGGCCCAATCTGGCAAACCTGTAATCTTACAAAATTGGGCTTTAGACAGTGTCGCCAGTTTGGGCGATTTATCGCAAATTGGGATACTTTTTAAAGGCCCAATCTGGCAAACCTGTAATCTTACAAAATTGGACTTTAGACGGTTTTGCCAGTTTGGGCGATTTATCGCAAATTGGGATACTTTTTAAAGGCCCAATCTGGCAAACCTTTAATCTTACAAATTGGGCTTTAGACGGTGTCGCCAGTTTGGGCGATTTATCGCAAATTGGCTACTTTTTAAAGGCCCAATCTGGCAAACCTGTTATATCTGACCAAATTGGGCTTTTACAGTGTTGCCAGTTTGGGCGATTTATCGCAAATTGGGCTACTTTTTAAAGGCCCAATCTGGCAAACCTGTAATCTTACAAAATTGGGCTTTAGACAGTGTCGCCAGTTTGGGCGATTTATCGCAAATTGGGCTAATTTTAAAGGCCCAATCTGGCAACCCTGTAATCTGACAAAATTGGGCTTTTGAAAGTGTCGCCAGTTTGGGCGATTTATCGCAAATTGGGCTACTTTTTAAAGGCCCAATCTGGCAAACCTTTAATCTTACAAAAGGGGCTTCAGACGGTGTCGCAAGTTTGGGCGTTTTATCGCGAATTGGGCTACTTTTTAAAGGCCAATCTGGCAAACCTGTAATCTTACAAAATTGGGCTTTAGACGGTGTTGCCAGTTTGGGCGATTTATCGCAAATTGGGCTACTTTTTAAAGGCCCAATCTGGCAAACCTGTAATCTTACAAAATTGGGCTTTAGACAGTGTCGCCAGTTTGGGCGTTTTATCACGAATTGGGTTAATTTTTAAAGAGACGCTCTGGTCAACCGGTTACCTGACAAGATTGGGCTATTAGATGTGTTGCCAGTTTGGGCGTTTTATCGCAAATTGGGCTACATTTTAAAGGCCCAATTTGGCAACCCTGTAATCTCACAAGATTGGGCTTTGAAAGTGTCGCAAGTTTGGGCGTTTTATCGCGAATTGGGATACTTTTTAAAAGCCAATCTGGCAAACCGGTTACCTGACAAGATTGGGCTATTTGATGTGTTACCAGTTTGGGCGATTTATCACAATTTGGGCTACTTTTTAAAGGCCCAATCTGGCAAACCTGTAATTCTTTGATAAAGTTGGGCTATTGAAAGTGTCGCCAGTTTGGGCGATTTTTCCTAAATTGGGCTACTTTTTAAAGACCTAATCAGGCAACCCTGGGTAGAGCCTTAGGAGGTTCCGGCGGCAGCGTTCAGCCCAACAGTGTATACCAACGTAACATGAACGCCTAAACCTGCTGAACCAATCAGCATTGAGTGTAGAGGATAGCTTAGAGTTCATTCGTTTTAGCATGCTGTAAGTAACAATATAGGATTGCTCGAACCCAAATAGACTATTCGCACTCCACATTTCGGTTAATTGCAATAAGCGGTCTCCCATAATAAACTTCTTTTATAGCCTTCTCCTCGGACAAAAACTCACACATTCTCAAAGAAATAACGATCTCTCCCGCGATGAATCCGCCAACTACAATTATATAAACTGCACGGGCGTATTTTATTGTCGCACGATAAACTTTACTACTTTCGGTTCCCCGGGATCTTAGACTTTCCTCAAACGAATTGAAGTGGCCGGATTATAAAACGGGGGGAAAATTCCGAATTATGGCTCCAGTATATATATTATGGTAGTTTAGGAGGAGCTGTTATGTGTTGGGAGATTGCTTACTATTAATCTAAGTGAAAAGGGAAAACCCCACCACGTCCCTCCCTATCTTATATCTATATGGCTCAATTCAGCACAAGATTTGTTAGATTCTATCATTCCCTATTTACCAAAAGACCAATTTTTTGAATTAAATGGGTCAAAATCATGAAACAGTGGGAAAAATCGAGTAATAAATTAAAGAGAAGTTTAATCAAACCACCCAGCCTTTATAATTGCCAATTTAAAGCGAAAGGTTTAAAAACCTAATTAACGCTTATTTGTGTTTTCAACCCTCGTTTTTTTCTCACTCTACGCAGAAATCTGTTAATCCTATTAAAAACCGAACCCTTTCCCAACACGTTTTTTTCCCCTCAATGACGCAAAAATTTGCAATTTTTTCCTTTATAATTTTTTAAACTTAAGGATTAAGAGGATTTGAATTGAAGATGTGACCCGGGAATCTGTTTCTCTCCGGATCCAATTTGGCCGAGTGCAGATTGAGACGGAGCCCTAATCTGAATTTATGTCCCTTCCCCTCTCAAAATCCATTGAAGGGTCCACTACTTTTCGGAAATATTAATAAAATAGCCAAACCCAGTTTTATATTATTCCATTCACGTCTTCTTTTTTAAATAAAGAAAAATTAGAAAGTCTAATGTTTTGAAAATTGATAAGTTGCAGGATGCCTAGAAATGACGTAGTGGCGATAAAGATCCTTGCGTGATGACAAAAGCGATTTTTAGATAAATTTTTTTCCTTAATTCACGATAAAAAAACCACTTTTTAGATAAGATTTCATCCTTAATTTACGATATAGACACTTTTTTAGATAAAGTTTTATCCCCGATAAAGACACTTTTTAGATAAACTTCAATCCATAATTGACGACAAAGATAATTTTTAGATAAGATTTTATCCTTAATTTACGATATAGACACTTTTTAGATAAAGTTTTATCCTCTATTTACTATAAAGACTCCTTTTAGATAAACTTCGATCCATAATTGATGAAAAAGATAATTTTTAGATAAGACTTTATCCTTAATTTACGATATAGACGCTTTTTTAGATAAAGTTTTATCCTCGATTTACTATAAAGACACTTTTTAGATAAACTTCGATCCATAATTGACGAAAAAGATAATTTTTAGATAAGATTTTATCATTAATTTACGATATAGACATTTAAGATAAAACAAGTGTTTTCTCATTTCAAAGGCTCCTTAGTATTCTCATTCTGCAGTTTTGGATGCCCCAGTGGCGGATGCGGTCTGCAATTAGGAAGTTTAAAAAAAATTTGAAATTCCGAATACAAAATGGATGAGGTTTCATCCTATTGATGGCGTTTAAAACACATTATCCAAGTCCCCCTCCTTCCGGTCTTCATCAGATATTAGGGTCGGTGTTTCCTGTTAGTTACAATTTAGGCAAATATAATTGGGAGGCGAGGTCCCCCTAAGGCGTCTGCTGGGATTGAAAATGCAAAAGAGGGTCTAAGGTAATGGGGAGCTAACCGACGCCGAAAACACAACTCAATTTCCACCCTCGAAAACCTCCCGGCGTCAACCTCAACCTCCCCTTTAACCACCCCTATTGTAACTCCGACATCTAATTTTTCCACCAAATTACCCCTACTGAGTTACCTTCAAATTTTTTTAAAAAAATACATCATTTTAACAAAGAATCCTGTATTACCATAACTTGGTCGGCCATATTGCCTTGGCCGGAGGCAAGATTGTATCGGATACAAAAGATGGAAGAGCGGGATGAGGTTTTTTCCCTTGACCACATAAGGGATAACCGAAAATCCCCCTGGATCCGAGCCAATATATTCACCCCACAGATGAAAACCCGTGTGAAACCTATTTTCCTTCTGTATATAAACACCCTTATGAATATACAAGGGAAGGGTCGCTTTTCACCCTTCCCCTTACCGCCCCCAGCATCCACCGCCGTCAAGGCTACTTATTGGCCGAATGATGCGAAAACCCATAACCACCCCCTCTTATCACAAATGGCAAAAAAACACGGTCCGATTATTTATCGCTCTTTTTATTCTGATTTTCATCCACTATTCACTGTTTAAAAGGTCAAAATCAAAATCCTCCACCAATTATAATGGTGTTTTTGATAGTTTTCATTTACATCTAATCCGTCCAGTGGCGGCTCGTACCCTGATCCTCAGGGAGTGCACAGATAATAAAGAATACTAAAAAAGGTTGTTGGAGGGGGAGGGGCAGTGGGATGATGAGCTTTTCTTAGCCTTTTCCGATGTACTATTTCCGAGGTCGCGGATTTGAATTTTCTTCTCGATTGTCAGTCGAGAAGAATTCTTGATAATGTAACTCACCGAATTGTTCATGGCCACTTTGTAAACGTCAATATTAAAAGAAAAACGAAGAGTAAAATCACAATAAACACTTCACTAAAAGAAAACAATGTTAAAACCTTCAACAAAGGTGGAGGACAAATTCGAAAGTGCCCCGAATCAGCGCACCTGGCGGAGGAGCAGTACACTTCCAGTGCTCCTCGGGGAGTTATCCCTCGACCCTGATTGGCCAATTCAATAGCCCCACCCACTATTTTAGCGTAAAACTCATTCAACTCATTCATAAAACTCATTCATACGGATCGGATCGGAGCACATCAACTTTGTGCACCACGAGATGTCCCATGGGTTATAAGACGGTGTTTATAAGATGTAAGAACGATAAGAAGGACAACCCCATCGATGTTTACGTTTACCCATGTTGTTTCCCGTTCCCGCGTAGATTTGAATTTAAAATTCCAATTAAAATTTTAAATTTAACTTTGGAAAAAATAATAATTACTGAAAAAAAAATTCAATTGAAGCTGGGAGTGCACTTGCTCCTGTGCTCCTATCACGAGCCGCCACTGAATCCGTCCTTAGGTAAGAGCTACATCCATCCTTAGGTAAGAACTACAAGAACTACGTCCATCCTTAGGTAAGAACTACAAGAACTACGTCCATCCTTAGGTAAGAACTACAAGAACTACGTCCATCCTTAGGTAAGAACTACAAGAACTACGTCCATCCTTAGGTAAGAACTACAAGAACTACGTCCATCCTTAGGTAAGAACTACAAGAACTACGTCCATCCTTAGGTAAGAACTACAAGAACTACGTCCATCCTTAGTTAAGAACTACAAGAACTACGTCCATCCTTAGTTAAGAACTACAAGAACTATGTCCATCCTTAGGTAAGAACTACAAGAACTACATCCATCCTTAGGTAAGAACTACAAGAAGTCAAGAACTACGTCCATCCTTAGGTAAGAACTACAAGAACTACATTTATTTCTCTATATCTATCCTCTGGTAAGGCCTGCCTCCATCCTTATGTAAGGCCTACATCCATCCTTAGGTAAGGCCTACATCCATCCTTACCTTGCCTCTTCATCCATCTGTTTGAATCTGACGAACGCTAATCATTTAACACTTTTAAGTCCCCAGAAAACAAAATTTATTCCAGCGGTCATTCCTGGCCTCGAAATATGTTAATGAGTCATCCGTTGGGAGGAAAAGGTGCGAATTTGCAAAATTACATTAATCAACCTCGTTGTGTACATTGCGAAAAGGACGATTTGATAATTACCGGGTTTAAACCGAAACGTTAACAAACTGCCCCGGCATATGCAAGAACAAAAAGCGAGTCATGTTTCGAAATTAATCCCCCAAAACGGATTCAAACGTCCTATTATGCTAATGTTTCATTAATAAACCTCTCCGCTTTTAAAACGATAAAAAACGTTTATAAAAAGAGTTATTTTTTTTCCCTCCCGACTTCAATCTCAGGAGCCCCTCTTCCATTACGCTTTTTGCCCCGAAGGATAGGAAACGCCTTCTCCTCTATATGCTAACCTATACCCTATTACGAAAAAGTATCTGTCAAGCAAACACCACTCTATACGCTACCCCTCAGCCTCATAATAGAAACCATCGCTTTATATAAAAAGAAATATCAATATCCAACTTTTTATTGATTAATTGTGTACAGCATTAAGTTCAAAATTGATATATCATCTATGTACATGGGATTGCTAATTAACACATGAAATTACCTTTAACATGAACAATTTTTATACGATTTTTATACCATTGGAAAGCTCTTTTAAACAGCTTTCCAATGATATATGTATGAATTTATTGACAAATTTTAAAAGTTAATGACTTATGAACATTTAGGCGTGAAATGGTGACATTATGATGGTTATAACTTCCACAATTTTTGACCGATTGAATTGGTACTTATACCCTTAAGCTCTACCATACTATAAAGAACGCATAGATCGCACCGTACTTCAGATTATAACACCAAAAGATTGGACATTAAAAGGAGGCGAAACGGAAGAAATATCCGTAAGCTCGAAAGACTACAAAAAACTGATAACATGGAACGTCGACGTCGCTTAGGCACAACGTTTATCTCTTTTGCTCGAAATTTGATCGCGAAAATTCCTACGATCATATTTTCCATGTGAACCATTTAAAATGACAATGGATGAGAAGGGGCGGATACCAGAAACTTGGTGCTCGACCCGAAAATTGGAAAGTTTAGGCAATCTTTTCAAAGAAGTGCTATGGAATACGCAGAAGCTGGGGGCAGTGGAAGTATTGTATACTTTATGACTATAAAAGCGCCATACAAAAACTTGATCAGTTTAACATGAACTCCAACTGCAAAAACTCAATTGTATTGCAAATAATTGAAAAGCTTTACAGAGCGGGGCTGAAGTCAAATTTTGCTGGTTAAAAGGCCATTGCGGCCTAAAAAATAATGAAGTGGTGGATTCGCTGGCCAGAGAGGCCACAGCCGCGGGAACCCCCATAATGTTGAAACTTTCAGTCGATGACGGTAAAACAATAGCGAACGGTCTCTACCAAGAAAAGTTTCACTGTGAGTACCAGAACTCGAAATCAGGAGGGTACTACAGGTTTATGTTTCCGAATCCAGTCGACAATGCCTTTTGGTCTAAGGTTGTAGGAAAGCCAAAAGCTTTCTACTCCACAGTAACGAGGCATAGGACAAATCGGCTCTGGGGGAAGTATCTCCACAAAATGAGGATGCGGGACACTCCTAACTGAGCAAAGTGTGATGTCGTGGAGGACCCCTCACATTTACTGTTGGAGTGCCCGGAGTACGAAATGCCGAGAGAGGAATTACTACGATCTCTCGATGATGAGAGGAGTCTTGAAAGGGCCCTAGATGTTGGTCCATACTCAGGACGATAGATTTCCAGAGCATAGCGGACGCAGTAAATAGTTTCATTTGTGTCACCAACATTAAGATTTAGATTAAATTAACAAAAGAACAATGGCATGATGCATAAGCAAAGCAAAACATGTAAGTGAGCATCGAGTACTTTGGGTGTAGTGGCATGAGAGTACGACTGAACATTCGCCTTTTAAAACGGACACTCTTTCCAAAGAGAGTCCTAACTTCAAAACCCAAACCCCGAACACAGAGCCATACATGACGAAGAGATGGATCATAAAAAAATCCTCTAATAAACGGAAAAATTAAAGTCAATTGTGACATCGACTTTCCTGAGTCTAAGCAACCAGATGGCAATTTCACATATAATTTTCAAAATTATTGCTTCGCGCTTATTCAAGTCAACAAGAATTTCGTCATAAAAGAGCGGTTTAGGTTATATTCCTAAAGAGACTCTGACGTCATCGTAATGGCGGACAAAAAGATTTTCACAGGCTATATTTGTGACGTCAGCGACACATTTTGAGCTTTTTCCAATTTCTTGAAAAGTTTTTGTTGAAATGACTTAAAGAGTAATAAAAAAAATTAGAAACGAAAAAAAAAAAAAAAAAAATTAGAAACGAAAATTTGATACAATCGGTCAAAAAGTGTGGAAGTTATGGATGTTTAAATTAATCAATAATTTTGTTGAACTTTATGGCCTCGTGGCGGCCACAATCAGAGCTGTGTAACCGGTTGCAAGATTGGGTCCAAATTTCTTCTTCAAAATTCGCAAAACATCATTCAAGTATTCGTCTTTCAATTCCTCAGGAATCTTATCCACGTAAGGATCCATAATTTTGAAATAAGAAACTGAAGCAAAACAATAAACATTGTGGTGATAATTGTTTTCTTACTTAATGTTTCATCATTGGTATCCACAGGAATGAAAATTTTCTCTCGGACGACTGTGGTAGAGTAGTCGACACGCAATCCTGCAGATTTCAAAGCATCCGTGAACAATTTTTGTGGATCAGGGGTGTAAACGTATTCACTGAGATGTTCCGGAGCATCCTAAACATTGAAATTAGTGGACTCAACAAAAATTGCGTTTTCTCTGCTCCCTGTGAACCAATCGTCTTGAAATTTGGCCCAGATCTTCTTCGTAAAACCATCAAAATATTCTGAAAATTTCAATTTGATCGGCTTCCAGGAAGCTGAGAAAACGCAATTTACATTATAAAGGTTATGGTGCATTGATCTGGTTTTGGAAACACTGAAGGAAAGGCAGAAAACCTTGGTTTATTTTTTTCCTCTCGCAACTATTGCTCTAGTACATAAAATGATAAAAATTCCATAAATTGAGCGTATAGCTACCCACCCATCGATGTTTTGTTAAAAAATCACCAAATTTTTGAGAACCCATTTTGGGGTTTCCACTTCCATAACTACCAGACCAGACCTTTAACTCAAATTTTGATCGAAAACGCCCTAAAATCTTACAGGTAAATGCTTTTTCCACTTTTCAGAATTCGCAACCTCATCCCAGGCGTCGTACATTCCATTTTTGGCCACAAGCAAAAGAAAAGCTTGCCCTTGAGGTTTCAAAGAATCGAATATATTTTTGGCAAGAGCGCTAAAAAGTTTGGATAACAAAATTGAGCTAAAATTTCTTTCTTACCTTCTATCAGCAACCCATTGTAAAGCGAAAAAAGAAAAAATTTTATGCACAGTACCGAGCAAGTAACTCTCCCAGTTTTTCGATCCGAGATCGGCCACCGAATAAGTTATCTTCGCATTTGGATTTTTTAAATTTGCATACTCAATCCTTTTCGGATCTAAGTCAACAGCGAGCTATTTTTCTCATTTAAAAATAAATAAATTTATTTAAAATTTTTACCAATGATGCGATTTTTGAGGCGACGAATGGTAGCAGAACCAACCTCGTGACGTCACCAGTTCCGCATCCCATGTCCATGATACTTTCGTCCCCCGTATTCGTCCAATTTATTCGACTTTCGAAGTAATTTTCGAAAATATACCTCGCCTCCTTTTGATGATTTGCGGATAAATTTGAATATTGAATAGGGTCTCCATAAGTCTAATAAAAAATGAGTTAATTTTATGACTATAAAACAATAAAAATACTTTTTGTAACATCCTTGACGTCAGAAACTTAACTGTTTCTTTTATTCACTTTTTATTATCTCTAGAGTCACGTATGAATAATTAATTGGAGCCATTTTGATGTGAAATTTTCCGGACGATTCGATTCGCTGAGTTGGAGAGGTGGGGTGGTTTGAGATGGTAGGACGTATGCGGGAGTCCCAAGGGTGAAGTTAAACGTTCATACTCCCCCCCCCATCCCTAAGGCTGGAGCCCTTTCTCATGTCGTAACCTTAAGCCTTCCTAATATGCTCACCGATAGCGAGATTATTGATCAAGACCCTGGGAATCCGCGTTATTGGCAAAGCCGAGCTTAGAATAACTTAAGACGTTGTTATTACCCAAGGGTTTAATGTTTCCTAAAGATCGCTTTATCATGGAGGTGAAAAATCGGCCGGTTGTAAAAAATTACCTGCCAGGTAGGAACTCTCAAACTAGGCTATTCCCCTGATGTAAAAAGAGCGAACGAGTTATAATTGTGGCAAATATTAAGGTACTAAGGTGATGTACAGGGTGTGCCAGCTAGAGTGGACCAGCCGATTATCTGCAGACTTTGGCATATTGGCTGGGAGCTTTGCTCGCGAGAGGAAAAAAATATCCCTCTAGAGTTATCCAACTTGCTGAGTATTGGTACAGAGCTTTGCCATAAAATTATGACTAATTACTCTCTTTGTCCTCATTTCATGGCTTTGCTCACAAGAAGACATGGGACATTGTTCGTGACATTACTATGGAGAGGTTTTTAGAGCCCGATGGATTTTTAACTATTTTTTATTAAACATTTTTTATCGTTTACAAATTTATTTTTTCGTTTATTTTGGTTTGGAGGCGGTGACAATCAAGGCGGTATAATCGTTGGCTCCAGTCGGCGAAACGGTTTCCTTCAAAATTTCGAGAACTTCGGTCAAATAGGTGTTCCTTAACTCCTCAGGAAGCTTTTTAACATAAGGATCGACCATTCTGATCATTTTAACTGTAAAATTGCGGTTAGAGAATGTTTTTGTCTTATTTTTTAAATTCTTACTCATATCTTCGTCTGTGGGTACAGCAGCTTTGAAGACGTTCTTTCGCTCAACCGTTGACGAAAAGTCGATTTTCAATCCTGCCTTTTCCAATGAGCACGTAATCATTCCTTCGGGATCACTGCTGTAGGCATATTCGTTTATACGTTCCGGTGCGTCCTAAAATAAGAAAATTTGAGGCTGTATAGCTAGCAGGGCCCAAATTATTGTTTTCCGCTTATTTTTCTGTGCTATAGTTCGGCAACTGTACAAAGAAAACAGCATTGCATTCTACTAAATGGTAAAGCAAGTTCTTTAGTTTAATTTGGTGGGCGGTATGTTGTGCTAGAATCGACTAAAGTGGAATCAGCAAATCTGTAGTCACCGTAAAAAACTAGCAAACCTACTTCCCACAAAATTTTTCATTTTTTATAGCTCCTATCTTAATTTTTACGTCATTATTGTAAGAATTGACTTACAGGCAGATACTTTTTCCATTTATCCGAGTTAGCGACCCTATCCCAAACGTAGTAGATACCATTTCTGGCCACGATTACAAGAAAAGCTTGACCTCCTGGTTTCAAGCAATTGAAGATATTCGCAGCAACAGCACTAAAAAGAAATTTATAATACGATAAAACCACTGAAATCTTACTCTTTATTAGGAACCCATTGAATAGCGAAAAACGAAAAGATTTTATCGACTGGTTCTATCTTGTCCCACATTGGCAAACCGATGTCCGCAATGTCGAACTTGATTTTCGAATTTTCATATCGTTTTTTCCCAAATTCGATCATTTTCGGATCCAAGTCGACAGCTCTCTTTAAAATAGGAAAGTTATAAAGAATTCAATTTATGGAAACTTACGATTAATTTGACATTTTCAGCGACGTAAGGCAGCAAAACGTTATTGGTGACGTCACCAGGGCCGCATCCCAAATCAAGAGCTGTTTCGTTTCCTTTCCATTGCAACGTCTTCGCCGCGTAATTTTCGAGCAAATATTTCGCCTCTTTCTGATGTCCCTCGGATTTTTTTGAATACAATCCAGGATCTTCGTACATCTAAAAAAGCATAAAATTTAAAAATATGTTAAATAAACGTACAAAATTCGGAGCAATATTAAGAGAAACGCATTCCAAAAGAAGCCAAACTAGGCCGTTCACTAAATCCGTCACAGTCATGATTAAGAATAACTTCTATTTCGGAAAAAAATGCTAAATATGGATTTCCTTTCTCCTTTTATATAAAGAAACAATGGCATTTTTGTCGAGTGTCATGGATATCTCGAGTTTCCTTTCAGGAAAGAAATTAATAAATACAATTTTTAAAAACCAGGTTCCTACAGCGAAGGATGTAGTTTCATTTTGGTTTTGTCTTTTTGTGTTATA
>JAGWEN010001590.1:0-22709 GCA_018703685.1 Orius laevigatus
GTAAACAAAACAACTAACATCGACAAAATAATTTTTTCGAAATTAAAACTTGGGCTTATTTTATGTTTTTGGCCGTGATGAACCATTATAATTATGGCAATAATCTCAATTTTAATACGGATTTCATTTGAACTTTCAAGTACCTAAAGCCTAAGTGGCTGTCAAGCAACCTTGAATTGATTTTTTTTGAATTCAGCTATGCTTTATATCTTTCACTGGTTAAATATTTGTTTAAATTGGGTGGTTTGGGTGTTTTTTGGTGTTTTGGGTGTTTTTGGTAATTTTGGTGTTTTTTGGTAATTTGGTAGTGTTTGGGGGGGGTTGGGTGGTGTTTTTTGGTAATTTGGGTTGGTTTGGTGTTGTTTTTGGTAATTTGGGTGGTTTGGTGTTTTTTGGTGGTTTGGGTGTTTTGTGATTTTGGTTGGTTTGGGTTTTTTTGGTGGTTTTGGGTGTTTTTTGTGGTTTGTGTGTTTTTTGGTGATTTGGGTGTTCTGGGTGATTTGGGTGGTTTGGTGTTTTGGTGGTTTGGGTGGTTTGTTGTGATGTGGTGTTTTTGGGTGGTTTGGGTGTTTTTGGTTGATTTGGGTGGTTTGGGTGTTTTTGGTGATTTGTGGTTTGGGGTTTTTGGGTGATTTGGGTGTTTTTGGTAATTGTGGGTGTTGTGCTGTGTCTTTAGGTGGTTTTGGTGTGTTATTTGTGATTTGCCTTTTTGGTAATTGGTGGTGTTGGGTGTGTTTTTTCGGTGATTTGGATGGGTTTGGTCGCGTCTATTTTTGGTGATTTGCGGGTGGTTTGGGTCTTTTGGTGGTGATTTGGGCGGCTGGTGTTTTGTGTTGGTGGTTTGGTGTATTTTGGTGGTTTGGTTGTTGTTTGGTGTTTTTGGTGTTTGGTGTGGCGATTTGGGTGGTTGGGTGTGTTTTTGGTGATTTGTGGTGGTTTGGGTGATTTGGGTTGGTTTGGTGTTGGGTGTTTTGGGTGGTCCATTTGAGGTGTTTTTGTGTGTTATTTGGTGTCTTTTGGGTGTGGTCATTTGGGTGTTTTTGTGATTTGGGTGGTTTTGGGTGTTTTTGGTGATTGGGTGTTTTGGTGATTTGGGTGTGCTTTGGTGTTGGTAATTTGGGTGGTTTGATGTTTTTGGTGATTTGGGTTTTGGGTGTTTTTGGTGATTTGGTGGTTTGGGTGTTTTTGGTGATTGGGTGGTTGGGTGTTTTTGGTGATTTGGGTGTTTGGTGTGTGTTTTTGGTGATTTGGGTTTTGGGTGTTTTTGGTGGTTTGGGGTTTTGGTGATTTTGGGTGGTATTTTGGTGGATTTGGTGGTTTTTGGTAATTTGGGTGGTTTTGGGTGTTTTTGGTAATTTTGGTGGTTGGGTGTTTGTGTTTGGTGTTTTTGTGGTTTGGGTGTTGGGTGTTGTTGGATTTGGGTGATGGTTGGGTGTTTTGGTAATTTGGGTGGTTTGGTGTTTTGGTGATTTGGTGGTTTAGGTGTTTTCGAGTGCCCTAGGAAAGTGAATTTTTTTATTGGTTTGGCGTTTTTTCAAGGTCGATGTTTGAGTGCGCAGTAAAAGTTGCGCAGTAGCCTAAAATTTCAGTTTTTTTGTCATAACTTTTTTTTGCGACCAGCTATCGGGTTAAATTTTCAAAGGCACTGGCTAAAATTGAAACGAAGGTCCCTGTAAATTTCAAGTCGATCGTGGCAGAAGTAGAGGCTGTAGCCCTGGCTAACTGAATAAGGAGAAGAAGGAGAAGAAGAACATGGTAAAGGCCGAAACGGTTTTCAGAGTTCTATATCTCCAGCTCCCTGTGACCGATCGACTTGAAATTTTCAGGCTTCCTATTATCGTATTAGAGAGGTCTCTATAAAATTTCAAGTAACCGTTCCTCAGGAAGCCGAGATCCAGATACCCGTAAAAATCGCATCTCGTCACGTCCAGTAAACATACACTTGGTACCGTTTGAACTTTCGGACGGATTTTGCTTGGCGGGCGGAACGCTACCGCTTCCTAGATTAGTCCAATAGTGTTTTTTATTGATTTATATTAACTTAGAAGTTTTTATTTTTATAAAATCCAAGTCGGTCTTTTTTCAAGCGGAAGAGGAGCGAGGAGTCAGGCTGGCCAGACTGTGGCGGCTCATAGGGGATCGTCTCTTTCTCAAAGCCTACGGAACTGGAAACACAAAGGAGGTGCGAGAATCGAGAGAAATCGAAATAGAGATCCGCGAATGGATGAACGGGAAAGGGGCGCCGGAAATGGAGCCACCGGTGACATCTCGACCGACCCTCTCAACCTGAGCGATGGCAACAGGAAATCACATCCTACACCAAGTGCCAAAAGGAAAGGACAAATATCAACTCCCTTTTTTTCAATGCCCCTTTAAAGGCGCTTTGTTTTCCAACCTTTCGAGAAAAAAACATTTTAAAAGATGTTTAATTTATGAAATTCTCAGAGAGAGGCAATTTTCACGTCTCCTAATGTCGTACGTGAGTAGGCGGACCTGTCGTTCTTGAACAAAGTCGGCGAGAATCACGTGGAATAGAGAAGAGTAGTTCTTTAATAAGATTGGCCCCCTTTGAGCTGAAGGTGAGGGTTATGTAAGGCACGTATCCCTAACAACAATGGCTCTTTCCGCTTCTCACATGCAGAGCGCCCCCAACCCTTTCACTCCATCAATGATAATCGGATCCTGCGGATGCTAAATCAACCGAGAGATAGCGGTCGGAACATTTAATTGCCCATCTGGGTGGCCCTCTTCCAAATCTGAATCAACAGGATTAGTCTTAATTGAACCGGACATTTTTAGAGGAAAAGTTTTTGTTTATCGTTTGATCCGATTCTCCAGTGATCGCTCATACGTTCTCCATACTGTGTTGACGTCTAGAATCGTATTCCATCGCCAAAGCAAAGGGTTCGTATTTTAAAATAACGAAATTAGGGTGGTTCTGCAGCACCCTGTATGTCCCATCCAAAAGTTATAGATGCCTATCGATTCCTCGCTGAAATCCAAGGATTTTGATACTTTTTTTGGCTTATCCGCAACGCTTTTGATGGCAATTACTTGCAGGCTAACAAAAAATCGTCACTAGCTTAGCAAACGTAAAAATTAAAATAATAAAAACGACACGTGAACTTGATAAATCACAATAAACATCTCCAGGGGGGGACTGGTACCATAGGGTGTGGGTGGATTTTCAGTTAAGAGGTCTCCTTGGAGCAGAAAATTGCTATTTTCTGGAAAACTTAGGAAATAACTTTTTCAATTCTGAAAATTAGGCATTTATAACGGTTGATTTTTAGGTTTTTGACGAAAATTAGGCTTTAAAAAGGTTGATTTTGAGGTTTTTGACGAAAATTTGGGCTTTCAAAATGTTGATTTTGTGGGGTTTTTTGACGAAAATTAGGCTTTAAAAAGGTTGATTTTGAGGTTTTTGACGAAAATTTGGCTTCATAAATGTTGATTTCGAACTTTTTTGACCAAAATTTTGCTTTACAAATATTGGTTATGAAGTTTTTCACGAAGATTTGGCTTTATAAATGTTGATTATGAGGTTTTTTTTAACGAAAATTAGGCGTTTTAAATGTTGATTACGAGGTTTTTGGTGGAAAATTAGGCTTCATAAATGTTGATTTCGACGGTTTTTGACGAAAATTTGGCTTTTTAAATGTTGATTTTGAGGTTTTTGGACGAAAATTAGGCTTCATAAATGTCCCCCCCCCCGGGCCAGTCCGCCCCTGAACATCTCAATGAAAGAAACCAACGCTAAAAACTTTAAGTATGGCGAACGTTATCTAGTTAAGACGGCCCCAAAAAAGGGTCAAAAATCAAGCCTAAAAATGACTTTTGCTGTCGTCAAAGAACAAGATATAGTTAAGATGCCCCCTATTGTCCAAAAAGGGTCAAAAACCAATCTATAAAAGGGCCTTTTTCATAGTAAAGGAACAAAATCGAGTTAAAAGTTCCCCTGGTATGCGAAAAGGGTAAAAAATCAAGCAAAAAAGGACTTATTTTAGTCGCCATAGAACAAATAAAGTTAAGACTGCCACTAATGTCCAAAAAGGATCATAAATCAAGCTAAACAGGGCCCTATTTGTTAAAAACCATAGTTTCAAAAGGCACCTAGTGTCCAAAAAAAGCCTATCAACGATTGAACAATGAAACTCGCAAGTAAAAAAAATTGAAATAATTTTCTTGACTTAAATATTTAACGAACTGTCTCAATTATAATTTATAAGCTATTGTATGGTTATGTGAATTTTTTATTATGTGTTATATAGGTAGGCGTTCTTCCTCATTGAAAAAAGTTTTAGTACAATACAAACATTTTCATTGTGTAAAATAAAAAATAAAAATAAAATTTTTTTTATAAACGTAGCTGTGGGTTTCAATCGAAAGTTAACAGAGCAATTACAAGCTGTGTTATAAAAAAATAATTTAAATCTCTGGATAGTCTTTTTGTAAACAAAAAATGGCGCCTCAGTCTGTTTTTAACAGTTAATTGATCGCAAAATGAAAAATGTAAAAAAAAAAAAAAGTATAAAAGGTGGCCAAGGGAAACAAATGTATTATCAGTTAGATTTATTCGAAAAGTTTTTAATTTCGAGAAAAGGGACATCCGGGGGTAAAATGATTTATTTACTTTTTTTTGTTTTATTTTGCTCGTGGGCTGCAGTAAATTGCAAAAAAACTGGGAGGGGTCGGAATGTTTTTGAGGCGTTTCGCGTCCGTGACATGGAGGGTAAAAAGTTGAGACGAAGTTGCTTGGTTTTCTATGCTTCACTTATTATGTATTCAAGTTCTGGTGAAGTTGATGTTGAATGGAGCGGATGAGGGGGTCGGTCGACGTTTATGACTACTTCCGCCTCCGGTAAACAATCTGAGCTTTTAATAAAGTGCACCTTTTTTTTGAGCCAGACCGCTTTTCATAAAGTCATAGGCCAACAAAGTTTGAGAACTCGACAAAATTATGTATCAGCAACTCTGTTTTTTTGTTTTGCTTTTTATAACTAAACAACGACAAAGAACTTTCATTTCTCAAAGAGCAAATTTTCCCGGAGAGGGCAAACCACTAAAATCAGAGCCCCTAAAAAAAAAAAAAAAAAAAAAAAAAAGTTTTTAATATTAACTTTGAGGATTTTGAAAAGAAATAGTCTCTTAAAAGTTGATTTTGAAGTTTTTGACGAAAATTTGGCCCTTAAAACCTTAATTTTGATCAAAAAATAGCTACTGAAATGTAAATTTTCAGGTTTTTGACGAAAAATAGCATTAAAACGTTGTTGAGTTTTTGACGAAAAAAGGCTCTAAAGACGTTCATTTTTCGGTTTATGATGAAAAATTGTCCGCTTGATTTGGAGTTTTTGTGAAAACTCGATTTTGAGGTTTTAGGCGAGAAAATGGCTCTTAAAAGGTTAATTTTGAGGTTTAGGACAAAAAATTGTCTCCTTGAATTTGAGGTTTTGTAAAACCCTGGCTTTGAGGTTTTTTGACGAAATTTGGGCTTTACTAATGTTAATTTTGACGAAAAATTCTCTTTCAAAAAATTTTTTGACAAAAATTCGTCTTTGTAAATGTTGATTTAACGGTTTTTGACGAAAGTTTTGCTCTTAACATTTAGATTTTTAGGTTTTCGATGAAAAATTGCCTCTTTTAATGTCGATTTTAAGGTTTTATCTAAAAATAACCGTAAAACCACGATTTTAGGTTTTTGACGAAAAATTTTCCCTGTAACGTTGATTTTGAAGTTTTTTTCAAAATCGGCTTTTATAATGTCGACGATTTTAAGGTTTGACTTCCAAAGTTTGACTTCATAAAAATGTTGATTTTGCGATTTTTGACGAAAATATGGCACTTGGGAGCTTTATTTTGAGGTTTTTGATGAAAAAATAGCCTTTGATAAAACAGTTTGTTGTAGTATTGTTATAGCTCCACTGCCCCAACATCTTTTCCAAAGCATAATATTCTAACGATTTTCTTATTAGGTTCTGAATTATCCTAAACTGGCACGAAACCAATAACAAGTCTCCTTCTTTCCAATCGGATGTGAAAAGGTTCGATTACAATAAAAAGGACTTTTTGACCACAATTCTTATTTTAATCCGACTAATGCCTTTGTTTTTATGTTCAAAACGTTGATTTAGATTTATTTTATTCACCCTCGCTCGCCCCCTTTCTTGGATTGCTTTCTGTTTTCTATTTAGGACGATAGTCGACATCCTTTTTCTGTCAGCCGGACGGGCCAGACGATTTACAACCTGCCCTTTCCTCCTTTTTCCCCAAACTATTTGTCTTTTTTTCTTCTTTTATCTCAATCATTACAGGGCACGGATTTAAAATTCAATCACGAGAAAAAACTGGTTTTTGATCAATTCTCGAAAAGCCATTTTGTATTTCCGCCGCTGTAAATAAAAATTCAGGATTCGTCTCGTTTTAAAGAGGGGGGAACCGGCCATGAGGGAATCACAGATTTATTCCTATTACATTTCCCGATATCGAAACATCAATCTGACATTTTAGTCGAAAATAATGGACCTTTTAAAAGATAGTTTATTACACACCCTCTAGTTTACAGGCTTTTTTAGCGGATTTTTTTTTCTTGGGTAATAGGGTATTTGGGTAAAAGGAGAAGGAAAAAAAATAAAATAACACACTTGTTTTGTTTAAATAAAAAATGAAAAACTTTTAAGATAGAAGGGGAAAAAGAAATTAAAAATTAAATTTTGAGATTAATTCTTTTCTGTATGCCAGAGCATGTTTAGTGTACCTTATTAAGGGGCCGTGAAAACAGTTATTCAATGATAGCTCATAGAAAAATGATCCGATCTGGACCGGACTTTTTTTAAAATGAAGCTTATTTATTTCTCCGCGCATTCCACTAAACTTATTGTAATAAAAATAAATCTTTGTAGTAAAAAAAATGTTTAAATTTTTTTAAAACTTTTTAAAGAATTGTTTAGTGAAATGCGCTCCACATAACAAAGAACATAAGTATGCAAATTTTGAATCAATTCCGATGACTCAATCTTTAGTTATCATTGAAATACTATCTCAACAAATTTTGAATCACGCGGGTTTTTCAACGAATCAAAGACAAGTGGGCGGAGAGAACCGGCTCCTCCTGCCAATTGAAGGGGAGGGATAAGTTTTAAAACCCTCGTGTTATGCGGGTCGCCCCGCCCTCGCGACAGGCGCTGGATGGGCCCTTAAGTTTATACAGTTCGGAGAGTTCAAAAGATCTATGAATTCTGAACGTGTTAGTTGAGGGGATCGTAGGAAGGAAATTCGGAATTTAAGGATGGAGCGAACGGCCAGGAAATGGAAGGAATCTTCTCTTTTGTCAGAATTACAGATAGATAGATCTAATCTTATTGGGGAGAAATTCAAATAAAGCATTTCTGTTCTGTTTAAATAGTCATCTCGCTTTTTCGGTGGAGATTGCCCTATGACTTTTATTTTCGGGATCTAGGAACTTGAAAGGACTAAGGTAAAGTTCTTTGTATAAAAGGTAGCGTGTTGAAGCATGTGCTTTCTGCATGCATGACTCGACATGTTTAGCTCGGATTGCACTTTCTAGAATCGGGCATTGGCTCAACGACTCTTGAGAATTGTTCGGAGAGAATGAGAAATTGATGTTGTGTTCTAAGGCAACTAAATTTAAAGATGAAGACCAGGAGATATTTGATTTCATTATTTCTAGGGCAAATACTTTTGGAAGACGATGATCCGGGAGTGATAAGACATAAGAGATATATTTCAAATGAAGTTTGAGGGTAAAAAGAAATAGCAGATCAACCGAGGTTTCAAGATAGATATGATGGGGTAAAAGCGGGTAAACCTTACGTATGAAAAACCTTTGAAAACATTCAATCTGTTCATACCTTTGGAAGCCCCGACTCTGACCAACATAGCACATCATAGAACAGACGGTTATAAAAAATTTATATTTGCTAGCTGCGTCGATATGTCGGTTGACAAGTAGGTTGTTCCATACGGCATTAATAGCATACTTTGAGGTCGAGTTTTTCGTTTTAAAATGTATTGAGAGTGACAATTTAAAATCGACATTTTAAGAGGCAATGTTTCATCAAAAACCTCGGAATAAAGTTTTTTTATTTTATTTTTATTTTTTTATTTTTTTTTATTTTATTTTTTTTTATTTTATTTTTTTTTCTTTTTTGGTCAAAAACCTCAAAATACACATTTTAAGGCTATTTTTCGTCAAAAACCTTGAAATCAATTATTTAAGAGACAATTTTTTGTCATAAACCTTAAAATCAAGGTTTTAGGAGCCATTTTTCGCCAAAAACCTCTAATTTTTGTTTTAAATCAAAAACCTCTACATCAAGGTTTTAAAGGCCATTTTTCGTCAAAACCCCTAAAATTTAAATTAAAGTATTTTCGTCAAAAAGCTCTAAATTAAATTTTTTAAATCAAAAACCTCAAAATCAAGATTTTAATAACCTCTAATTTAAAAAAAAAATTATATTTTCAATTATAAACTAATTTTAAATCTAATTTTTTTTAATCCAAAACCTCTAAATCAAGGTTTTAAGGGTCGTTTTTCGTAAAAATCCTAAAAATTTTAAGCCTTAAAATTTTAAGGCTATTTTTCGTCAAAGAGCTCTAAATTTTTTAAATCAAAAACCTCGAAATTTTTAAGTGCCAAATTTTCGTCAAAAACCTCGAAATCAGCATTAATTTTTAAAGCCCAATTTTCGTCAAAAAATCATTTCAGTTTTGCGCCCAATTTACATTTTTCCTGTAGTGCATTTTTTTTACCTGTCCTTGCTAAATCGTCATTAACCCTAAGCTACCCTAATCTTTTCGCCAAAACATGCGCCGTCCAAATCAAGATTTGAAGAGACAACTTTTCGTCAACAATTTAAGCTAAATTTTCTTCCCAACTCGCCTAGCAACTTACCGGCTTCCACCACCCCTTTTACGATTTAAAAATCTCCCAAATTACTTCCATGAATCATTAACTATCTTCCAACGAAAAACTTTCCTTCCCATCCATAAATACCCAAATTACCCCTCTCTCAATAAGGGGTACAAAAAAGAAAAATATATAGCTAAAGAATTTTTGTTTTTATTTTCTAATTTAATATTAAATTTTCAGGCTCACCTGATCAAAAAGGACGAATGTTGAAAAAGGTATATTTTGGACATTTTAAACAATAAAGGGAAAGATAAACGAATTTGAGAGGAAAAACAAATATTAACGTTTCCCTTTGAACTCAAATTGCGCAACGGATCCACGGCCCCTAAAACTGAGCCAGAGATTTTGGCCGAATATTGAACAATAGAGGCGATTTGATTAAAAATAAAGGGACTTAAAATAAATCAAGTTTGAAACTTTTCAATTAAAACAAATCCCCTCTTAACTTTATTTTAGGAGAAACTTGTCACCTCGTTCGTTTCAATTAAGGCGGGATTCTCTTGAATTTCAACGTTGTAAATTCATTGTTTTTCTTTAATAAATGCAAAGTAGAACTTTTTTTCGATGTTAATTTTTATTACCAAGTCTTTGTTTACTCTCCACCTTGATTTTTATTCAAGATATGCAAAATAAAAATATAAAAACAACAACTCAGTCGTTTTTTCCCTCTTCTTTTAATATTTCGGAGATTTTGCTCAGTAAGGATTTCTCTTTAGAAAGCATTTTTCGAAAAGCTCCATGAAGGTGGTTCACCTAAAATAAAAATTACTTTCATTTTTCCTTAAAACCATTTTTTTAACACAATTTTGAGATAAAAAAAACTAGGTTTTCAAGGCAGTAATCGAGTTCCTTTTAAGCTATGCTTTATATCAAATAATGTAGGACTATCGAGTTACTTTTCATCCCTTTATTTAATATGAAGGTGATAAATTGTTCCAAATAAGATCATTAGTCCCTGATTTAGCTCTACAAGGCCTCGTGGGGCATAAGAATGTTTTGAAAAAACGTTGTCTGAGGATTCTTAAGAGTGTACTAAAGGCACCCGGTTTTAGCTATCTCCGAACCTGTATCTCCGGTTGTACTCAAAATTTTTCTGTGAAAATTTTTTCATTTTTCTATTTTTTAAAATTAAATGGCGATCAACTAGCTTGCTCCTAAAAAATATTTCGCTAGGAGAAAAAATAGAATAAACTTATTCTCCGATTTGCTCCCGAACTTATGAACCGATTTTCGATTTTTTGGTCTCGTTTTTTCTAATATTTTTTGAAGATACTCCTAATGGAGTCGAATTTGATTTTTTTTAATTTATACAAGAAATAAAATCAAAAATCTGGGAAAATATTTTTTTGGAGCACATTAGTAGTTCGGCATTTAAAAATCAACGAAATTTAAATAAATAATTGTTAAAAAATTTTGAGTAGAACAGGAGATAATCGGAGAATACTAAAACCGGTGCCTTTAATACACTCTTAAGACGATAATTTTCTCAAATATTCTTCCCCCATTACCATCAACATCAATGGAACCCCCTACTACCAATCCCCCACCACAACCTTCCACAACCTCCCACCAACCTCTCCGACTTAACATGTAGCACTTCCCTCCCAACACTTACCCTACACCTTCCCTACTCTTCCACAAACGTCCCTCCACCCAACCCAACAAGATTAGGAGAAAAATTATGTCGGGTCGGACTTCGGAGTTAAATTGAAAAACAAAAATAAAAAAAACTTACAGATTCCTAGAAATAAGGTATGAGTTTATAGCCATCCAATTAGTAATGGGCAGTTACCAGAAAGGAACTCGATATCCCGTGATTTTAATGAATTTGCGTCATACAGTTTTCTACAAAACGAGATAATGATTTTTTTTCCTTTTTTACCTGCAGATACGGCGGATGGGGCATGTCGTTTAATCGATATGTAATCACAGAGCCGTCAGTCATTCCGATATATATAGACTAAAAAAGAATTTAAATATTTCTTGAAGAAAATCACAAATAACTGACTGTTCCACTTTTGGTGAAAGAAGATTTCGTAAAAAAGGGCGGCTCGGTTCTTTCCTCTTTGGTCATCGGGTCCAAAACGTTCCTGCTGATGTCCCAAAGGCAAAACTCTTCGCGGCTCAACGTGATGAGAACACTCGAATGACTCGGCGACCATTCCGCACTCAATATCGCACTCTGAATTGGATATTAAATATTTAGATTGATTAAAATCTAATTTATTCATATACCAAATTCGTTGTCTCTAATATTAAAAGGGGACGGTCGAGACCTTTGAGCCAGATTTTAGTCGCGTAATCTGTACCGTGTGTGAGAAAAACGTCGGGCGTAAACGGGGAATGTTTCATCCCCAAAACGGCGCCGGAATGAGCGGGAAGAATTTCCATCTCGCCAAGCACCTCCCTCGTTTTACACTAAAATTAGAACGATCACAGAGGACGTGGAAATTAAAATAAGTTTTAAACAGGATAGTCATGTCAAACTAAGCCTGCGGGTGGAAAAAATAAGGTATTTTGTTTATCCACGGAATTGTGTTGGGGTTGGTCCCCTGATTAACCACAAAAAAGTCCATAACCGAAACCAGTGCGCATTGGACGCTAGAGCGTTTTTAATGAGATTTTCTTCGTTTTTTTTTTCCTAATATCTCGAAAACCGTAGGTCGTAGGCGAAAACATTATTTGTACAAAATTAAAGATAATTAAATTTCTTATAATTTTGATTTGATACGATTTTTTGTAGGACCAAGCGTATGGGAGCTACGAGGTGGAGAAAAAACCTTGGTTTTCTATTTTGACCTCTGAAGGACAGAAGACGTCATCTAATCAAAAAAGTGTGCTTAATAATAGTTGTAGAGAATTTAATTACCTTTAAGAACCAACCCTCAAAAAAAATTAACGGTCAAAAGTCGGGGGTGGGGGTAAATTTCAAAAGATTTTAAAAAAAATTTCATTCAAAAATTGAAATTTCAAAAAAATGAATAAAATCAAAATTAAGGTTCATAAAAATTGCTACAAATTTGATTTACTAAGATTTTTTGTAGGACTAAACGTTTCTGAGCTACGAGGTGACAAAAAAGCGGGATTTTCGAGTTTTTCCTATGAAATACCTAAAAAGTCAGATTTCAGAAAAGTCGGAAAAAATCATGGAAGGCGTTTTCTAATCAAAAAAGCATGCTAAGTAAACGTTGTAGAGAATTCAATTTCCATTTAAAATCAACTATCAAGAATCAATTAACGACCAACAGATAGGGGTGGGGGTAAATTTCAAAACACTAAAAAAAATTCAGTCAAAAAATTTTATTGAAAAAATTCAAATTTCAAAAAATTGTATACAAACAAAATTATAGGTTATAAAATTTTCTACAAATATGAACTAGTAAGATTTTTTGTAGGACCAAACGTATTTGAGCTACGAGGCGACAGGTCCTTTTGGAGTAATAAATGTATTTTTGAAATTTACCCCCACCTCTACCTGTTGATTTTTAATCGATTCTCGATAGGTGATTTTAAATGGAAATTGTATTCTCTACAACGTTTAGTTAGCATGATGTTTTGATTAGAAAACGCCTTCCTTGCTTTTTTCCGACTTTTCTAAAATCTTACTTTTTTTGTAGCAAAAACTCGAAAATCCCGCTTTTTTGTCACCTCGTAGCTCAGAAACCTTTGGTCCTACAAACAATCTTAGTAAATCAAATCTGTAAAAAATGTTATAAGCTTTAATTTTGTTTTTATAATTTTTTTTGAAATTTCAATTTTTGAATGAAATTTGTTTTGACATTTTTTGAAATTTACCCCCACCCCTGCCTATTTATCGTTAATTGCTTTTTGAGTGTTGTTTTCCCAAGGTAATTAAATCCTCTACAACTTTTATTAAGTCCACTTTTTTGATTAGAAGACGTTTTCTGTCCTTTCGAGGTCAAAATAGAAAACCCCAGTTTTTTGGGACCTCGTAGCTCAGAAACGTTTGGTCCTAAGAAAAATCATATTAGCTCGAAATTGTAAGAAATTTAATTATCTTTAATTTTGTACAAATAATGTTTTCGCCTACGACCTACGGTTTTCGAGAAATTAGGAAAAAGACGAAGAAAATCGCATTAAAAACGCTCTAGCGTCCAATGCGCACTGGTTTCGATTATGGACTTTTTTTTTATTAATCATGGGACCAGCCCCTACACATTTCCGTAGAGAAACAAAATACCTTATTTTTTTCTTTTATTTGGCCTTTTCGGGCTTAGTTTCACTGGACTAGGAGAATACCGATTCCGGACATTTTGCCAAGGTTTTTTACCTAGTTGCCTATGAGATCTTTGTAACCCTTAAGCACAATCACCTTCATCACATCCCCTATCACCCACCATCACCAACCATCCCCATCACTTCCACACTACCCATCCTTTATTACAGAACTCTTCTCCCCTTTCCCCCCTTCCATTCCTTGCCCCACCTTCTTCCTCCCACCATCCCTAATCTTACAGTTAATACGGATCCTTCATTTGTCGTAACGTAATAGATTCGATGATCTTTCGGGTGAAGTTCGATCGTGTGGCAAATGTATTGTCTCAAAAGGAAATTCGTTTCGCCTCTTTCATATTCGACATTCGCCTTCGAACAATAAATTTCCTCATGAGGCGTCCTCGTATACGTCAAAACGGCCAATTCTACGACGGGGAAAAAAAAAAGAGAATCAAAATTCAATTCGTTTTTGGTTTACTTTTATGGTTTTGAGTCTCCGGGTCCCAAAGCATTATTTCTCCGTTGTGCCCGGCGGTCATCAATCTTTCAGAAATTTCTCCCATCTCGTCGTATTTGATCCAAGCGGCAGCCCATTCTGGCTCTTTTGTTATTTGACTTGTCGCCCTGTAAAATTACAATTCAAAGTTTCAATTATCAAAGCGAAAATTATCCTTCAACAAATTAATAATAAATATCTAAATTATTATTTATATTCATTCCATTTCTACTACCAAATGAAATCAAAAACAGCCATTTTGGTATAAAAAAAAATTCTGACATTTTATAAAACAATCATGTCAGGGAAAGGCATTAACAATGTGCTCTGTATTCTTTATAGAACTTTTTATTGAAATTCGTTTAGTTTTTTACCTGAATAATGGTATGACGTAAGTCTTGTGCATTGTTATGTCTACAATAAGAACTTCACCAAGTTCGGTCGTAAAGCCAAGATAATTAGGTTTGCTTTTGCAAAAGTCGAGGCAAGTTATTGGACTTTCGACTTCCAATCTTCTTTCGGGGCTTTGAGGATTTTTCGAGTTCCAACAGCAAATTAGACCTTTCCCTCCTCTATCGCCATATCCGACTGCTACAATTTTCTACGAAAAATATATAATAAACAGCTTTCCTCCTTTTATTCGTCCAACCGTATTTTTCGGGTTGACGCATATGCATGTCACTTCGCCCGAATTTTCCTCTTTCATTTCCCAGAGAGTGTCAAAAGTGTATTTTACACTTCGGCCTTTGAAAAAGATTGTTTATTTTGTTAATTAAAACTTTGAAAAAACTTGTAAAAACTTTACTTGGCTGATGTTTTGTCATGAACGTCATTTGCTCTTCTCGATATCTATTTGAGGCTAACACCCTCTGACAGCACTGGGACGCTTCGTAGAATTTTTCGTCAAAATTTTCTCCCTCTCTATCAGATCCTGAGAATGTTAATCGAAATTCGAAATATTATATAATTCATTAAGGAACGTGGAATAGCTGAATTTGAGCAAATGTAAACGAAAATACAACTAGCTATGCAATACCAGGGTCCAATAATTCAGTCCACCAAATAACCTTTAGATTAGCGAATCTCTATATTAGCCCCTTCCCGGTTCACCATCACCAAACTTTACCCTCCCCACATCACCACCGCCATTCCCCCCACCACTTCCGACCCATCAACTACCCATGATTACTCCCCAAATATTTCGTGATTACCGATCCTCCCGCCAAGTCACCCACCCAAAATCTGCTTCCCACAACTGGATCCTGAATAGCACCCCCAACTACCCAATGATTATGCGCTACCAGTCCCAACCATTATCCCGATTTCCCCTCCCCAATTCGTTATCCACAATCTACTTCTGATTACTGATTTCCCGATTACCCTTTGCTTTTTCGGGATGACCCGTCAACTCACTCAACTACCCTCAACATCCTTTCCACAATTGGGTCCTGAACATCCACCCCTAACTGTACCCAGATTGCCTTCTTCTCCAACGCTTGATTCCCCAGATTGACATGTTTTTCATCTTATCAGGAGTCTTTTCCTGTTTCCAGTGGTTTGGCATACAGGTGTGGCGAAATACGTCAACATATGAGCATATTTTTTAATTTTTAAACATATTTTTAAGTAGAATTATTACAGATAACCAACTGAAAGTGTGGAGGGTAAAAGATGATCCGGGAGTTTCGTCGTGGGTCGGATGCGTGGGGGTCTGAAGGTCAAAATAATCGAAGAATGGTCCATACAAGATGTAAAAGCTTGGAAACGATTTGTTCCCGCATTCCTGTCTTCCTCTGATATAAGCGAAAACGAAACCGTCGCAAACTAAAGGACTTCCGGAATCGCCGTTGCAGGGACTTTCACCCGACTTGGCATCACCGAGGCAAACTTCGCCTGGCGCCTTGTGTTTCAACCAGTCGACGCCTATAGTCTCAAGGTTCATTTTGTTGCACTTTTCGTCGGCCAAAGGGATCAGATCCAGCGCTTTTAAGTCTTGAGATTTGACAGACGGTTTGGGGTTTCCGGTCTCGTCGGGGAGCATCATCGTCGTCCCCCATCCTAGAGCGAGGCACGTCCGACCCGATGAGACCACCTCTTTCCATTTCTCTTCAAATTTCTTCGCATCCCTCGACGGAAAAGTAGCCACGCGGAGCGTCTCGCTTGGAGTAAAAGGCTTCACCAAAAAGGCAAGACCGATATCATTATAATAATTGAAGTCGTCAGAATAATACTTTTCGTGAATCTTAATTTTGGAAATCTTCCTTTCTTGCCTACTTTCGTCTTTGACCTCTTCTCTAAACTGCATGATCGTCGAACCCCCATAAATGGTAAATTCTTCTACTTCAGCCGGGACTAAAGATTCGCTCAAGAAGCAATGTCCAGCGCTCAAAACTTTGCTCAGAGTAACCAAAGTCCCGCCGCAGAAAATCTGACTCGCGATACCGACAATAAACGGAAACTCGCCTTTCTTCGCGAGCCTTCCTCCGAAAATTTTTTCCCCATCCTTAGCATTGACACGAAGAATGACAAAGCAAAGAATGAGATGGAGCATCGAACTAGAATTTTGAAACACGTGATGAAAACTAAAATGTTTTTGGGTTCTTTGTGTCTGTTTTGTTAATTTTTTTACATCAAAAACATCACACAACGTTTCCACAGGTCAACAACTTTGAATCAAAGTATTCATACTCATGTTAACGTTGTGGATTAAAAAAGGGAAAGTGCTTTAATTAAAATTGTGTGATAGAGGGGGGTGTAAAAGGGGACGTTTTAAACTGTTTGACAAGCGTTTATTACGCAAGAGAGCGAAATGAACGGGTTCGTCGGGGTTTTGCAAGTGTGACTCGGCTTCAGTGAGTGACCCTCGACTTCATACATATTCATTAAGGGTCGTGGACGATCCGTAGCCGGGTCGGATTATCCCCAACGGCCCCCTCCTAAATGACCGACCATCATTCCATAATAAATCATCCGTTAAAGAGGTTTTCCTAGTCACAACCGAAAAGATCAACTTCTTACCTAATCATAACGAATCAAACATTTTACTTTAAGGCTCTCCATTCCCTTCAGAAAGCTATCAAAATATCATCCAGGTGTCATCATTCCCGTCAAACGAGAAAGGGACATTCGTGCATTTAAATTTTTATGAGTTCCGAATCTTACCTTCATTTTTTTCAAGCTTTTTGAAAGTATCGAACATGTCCCATTCTGTAGCCATTGATGCTATTTCCTAGAACTTATTAGATATTATTTCTAAATGAGGTTTTGGTTACTTTTTTGACGATTTTCTTGGTTTGCACTTTCCTTTTTAAAAAGCAAGAGTTTGGAGTTTGTGTTTCTGCGTCGTAGGTCAAAACTTCGGATTTCCTATTTTGAAACTAAAACGAAATAAGGGATGAGCACTTTTCTGAAGCATATCAAACCATCTCCAATTTTCCCTCGGTTTTCAAATGTTGATTTTGAGGTTTTTGACAAAATAAAGTGCACTTAAAACGTTAATTTTAAGGTTTTTGACAAAAAATTGCCTATTTAAAGTTGATTTTGAGGTTTTTAACGAAAATTTGGCTTTATAAATGTTGAATATGAGGTTTTTGGACGAAAATTAGGCATCATAAATGTTGATTTTGAGGTTTTTTTTAACGAAAATTTGGCTTTATAAATGTCGATTTTGAGGTTTTTTTGACGAAAATAAGGCTTGTTGATTTCGAGGTTTTTTGACCAAAGTTAGACTTTTTAAATGTTGATTTTGAGGTTTTTGGACGGAAATTAGTCTTCATAAATTTTGAGTTTGATGTTTTTTGACGAAAATTAGGCTTTACAAATGTTGATTTTGAGGTTTTTTGACGAAAATTAGGCTTCACACATGTTGATTTCGAGGTTTTTTTAAAAACTTTTTTTTTGACGAAAATTAGGCTTTACAAATGTTGATTTTGAGGTTTTTGGACGGAAATTAGTCTTCATGAATGTTGAGTTTGAGGTTTTTTGACGAAAATTAGGCTTTAAAAATGTTGATTTTGAGGTTTTTCACGAATTTTTGGGGATATTTGAAAATCTTGAGCTTTCCCACACCCCCTGGGGACAGCTTACGCCCCCCTGCGCCTCCAGTTTGAGAGCCACTGAGCAAAAATAACGCTTAAAACCGGGGGGGCCTCTATGTATTCCCGGGGGGGGAGGGGGGGTCCTGTCCACGGGCCAGTCCGCCCCTGTCCATTACTTTCCGAAACCCTAAACATGCCCAATAAACATTCCCCAAGTGTACCTCATACCCTCTATTAACCCCAAAATATCCTCCAACCATTACCCTTTACTGACCTCCCCTACAAGACCCTTCCTCAACAATACTAATTCATGGATATTACTCCAACTTCGAAATAAGTTAAAAATAAAATTCAATTAAAATTAATTAAACCTCTTGATAAGCGTTGTTGTAAAACATCATCTCTTTCCATTCGAAAGTATTTTCTTCCGCGTAGCTCGTAATTAAATTAAAAAGATGAATAGTTTCCGATTCGACGAGCTTCACGCTAAAAAGTTTCAACTCTTGGGTCTCCAAGTCTTTCTCCCCTTCTTTTATAGCGTCTCCGATCTAAAATAAATTAAATGTAAAAAAAAAAAAAGGTAAAAACGTCAACTTACGAGCCCTTTCAGATCTTCTTCGCTTTTCCATATTTTTGGCTCAACCCCTGCTAGCTTTTCAGCCTTTAATATTACGTCATCAATCTGCTTTTTTCTAGACGAAATCCTCGAGAGTTGTTTCTAAAACCAAAATTGTGTGCGATGAAGTAAAGGCTATCAAAATATTTGAATATGATCATAATTGAAATTGTGTTTAAGGGTTTATTTGTGCGGAAAACCGAGTTTTGTGGTTTCATCATAAATTATAATTTTCCATGAATGGCTTGCCTGAACGTCGTCGGTGATGGGTAAATTTTGTATGTAGCCTTGATCTAAGTCCATTTTTCTTCTAAGCCAGGATTAGCGTCACTGTGAAGAGAGTAGAGAACAAAAAAAGGGAAACGCTGAAAGAAATAAATCCTTCCATAGGGATCGATCAAATAGCCAGACAGTTGCTAGGCTTCCCTCTTTTCCCGCTTCGATATAAAAACTTGCATCGGTCAGCCTATTGGGATTATTGGATAGGACGTCTGTCATCCCCGATCTAAAAGAAATTAAAACTACCGTTTTCATTTATACGTAATTTTGACGATTTAAAGAGGGGTGATTCCCATTTCCCATGCTATGTACTTCTCCTTACGTGATGGTTTGGAGTATCTTAAGGGGGATCCGACATCAAAATTCTACCAAGTGTGCGAGAGAGAGGGAAGATGCCCAAAATTATTTTCCTCGTTTTGGGCACTAAAAATGGTCGGAAATTTTTTTTGAAATGCGCGTTCTCATTCTTTTGGAAAACTACGTGCTGTTTAGGGGGCAGTTTTTCCGGAAAAAATTTCCTCGGAAAAATAGAAAATGTAATTTTTCACCAAATCTGAAATTTTGAAAAAACAGGTAGTCATCTTGTAGGTTTTGACGAGCTGATTTCAAATATGCTAATATTAAGAAGATCGGATGAATAGATTCGACGTTACGAGATTTTTAAGGATTAGATGCTGCGGGGAAGGGGAGTTAAATTTTGGGGAAGAAAAGATGACTCATCAGTCATCACTCTTACTCCTTCAAGGTCATCGAACTTTACAAACGCTTAATTTTTTTCTCTCTCTATTGTGAAATTGTTAAGTAGATTTTTTTTCCATTTCATAATATTTAGTCAAAACAACAAAAAAACTCATGATTTTTTTTTCCAATATTCCCCAAAAATTTAGTTAATAATAATAAATAATTTTATTTGTACAAGCTAGTAAGCATTACAAAATTAAAATGTGTCTGCAGGTACATATTTAAGCCTTGTCAAATCTTTTTTTAAGTCCTCCATGGATAAAATACGAGAGGTTGTTTAAGTTTTTTAGTTGAACGGCCGGGTCTGAGATAAGGTTGATAAGTGATTGTAGGGAGTAAGTAGGTGTATTTAGGTATTTTTGGCGGAGGTTGGAAAGAGATGGACATTCGGTTAAAAAATGGATGAAACTTCCTCCGTTGTCAAGGTTGCAAAGTGGGCATGGCTCTATTGAGATGAAGGTATCTTTACTTTTGAAATGACGGAAAAAAAATTTGTCTTTATTGAAGGTTCTTAATTGGCATAGAAGTCGTTTATGGAAAAGCGGAAGGGAGTCTGAGTCTAAAAAATTGGATTGGAGCGGGAAGGAGGTACAGACGGATTTAAAATGTGTATTATAGGATGAATTTTGAATTTTAACAGAATCTGCCCCCCAAAGAGAAAGCCTTAATTTTTTGATGATTTTTTCTTGGTAAAATCGGGCTAAATCAGCATTTTGCCTGGACCACACAAAGTCAAAACCTGTATCAATTAATAAATCTTTTATCGCGGTCGCCCAATTATATCTCTTTTCTTCGAGGTCAAAAAGTTCGATTTGTTTTTTATAAAGCCGTTTTGGGATTCGATCGTTGTCCATATCGAGAATTTTGATCCAATAGTTGAGGGCCCTTTTAAAAATCGGGACAGCTAGCGGGGGAATCGCGAGCTCACGTCTGACGTAGTGATTAGGCGTGTTTCGAGCAATTTGAAGGATCGACTTATAAAATTGGACCTGAATTTTCTCTAACGCTTCAGAATGTAATAAACCCCAGATTTCTGAAGCGTACAAAGCGGTGGCCATTGACACTGCGTTGAAGAGGGTTGTCCAAGTTGCTTTAGAGTTATTCCGATTATAATGGCAGATAGGGAGTAAAGCAGCTGAAGCCGACGAACCTTTTTTAAGAGCAATTGCCAATTGATCGACAAACAAACCAGAACTCGAGAAATACACCCCTAGGTAATTAAAACATTTTTCGATTTTTAGTGCACATCCATCATAGTTAAACCTCAGAGACTTCGATAAACGACCTTTCCTTCGAAATACGACAACCCTGGATTTGTCTGAATTTACTTCCAGTTTGTTCAAAGCACAATATTCTTTTAGGGCATTGAGTTTCCTTTGCAAACCAATGGGTGTATATGCAAGTAGGGCAAGATCGTCGGCGAAAAACATGCACATTACATCGGTGTTGGAATCAATGTCTATACCAGCCAACCCCTTGGCACGTAGAAATTCCTCAAAATCAGCGACAAAGAGAGCGAATAAAATAGGCGATAGCACGTCGCCTTGCAGAATACCTCTTGAAAGATCAAACTCTACAGTTCCCTCGCTGGAGTTAATGTGAATTTTAGCCTGATTGTATATGCCGTTGAGAATACGAATAAATTTGGCGGATAATCCAAGGGAATATAATTTTCTAAACAGCAGTTCATGATCAACGGTATCAAACGCTTTCGTGAAATCAATAAAGGCGGTATACACTTTACGTTTTTTAAGACGAGTGCCTATGTTAATCAAGCTAGAGAGGATGTAGACGCTATCAACTGTGCTTCTCCCTTTGCGGAAGCCATTTTGATTTTCTGGAAGTAAGCAGCGATTCTCACAAAAACGAACGATCCTAAAGTACAAAAGTTGCGAAAAAAGCTTGGCGACGGTATTAATTATCGATATTCCCCTGTAGTTATCTAGTAAAGTCTTCGAGCCCTTCTTATGCAAGAGGAAGAAATTAATCTCCCCCCAGCTAGAGGGCGGGGTTTCTGATTCCATGATCATATTAAAAATATTTAGTAAAACGAGCTTCCAGTTTTGTGGCAGGGCCTTTAAAAATTCATACCCTACTCCATCTAAACCAGCGGCTTTTCCGTTTTTGCAGTGGGACAAAGCGATATCGAGGTCCTTAAGATCAAAATGCAATTTAGTTTTTCTTTTCTTTCTGAACATATTTTAAGGCTGTTTTTCATCTAAAACCTTAAAATCGACATTTTAAGAGCCAAATTTTCGTCCAAAACCTCAAAATCAACATTTGTTAAGCCCAATTTTTGTCAAAAAACCTCAAAATCAAAGTTTTAAGAGCCTTTTTTCGTCCAAAATCGAGGTTTTAAGAGCCATATTTTCGTCAAAAAACTCAAATCAACAATTTTAAATTCGCGTTCGTAGATTTCAGAAAATTTTATAAAAACAAAACTAAAGATGATTAAATTTGCTAAAAATTTGATCTACTAAGATTTTTTGTAGGGCCAAAGGTTTCTGATCTACGAGGCGACAAAAAAGCTGGATTTTCGATTTTTTTACTATCAAAAAGTCAGATTTTAGAAAAGTCAGTCTGCAAAGGATAAAAATTTAAAATTACAGAAAGATAATATTGTAGAAAATAAAGCAGGCAAATGGGTTCTTGAAATAAAAACCGGTTTGAAGAGCCCTGACCTTGACAAAGGGAAAATTTATCCCCCCTCCTCATTTAACTCCCCATAACCCCGCAGCATCTAAGCCTTAATAATCTCGTACCGACGAATCTATCGATCTGATCTTCTTAATATTAGCATATTTGGAATCAGCTCGTCAAAACCTACAAGATGACTACCTGTTTTTTCAAAAATAAAGTTTTGGTGGAAAATTGCACTTTCTATTTTTCCGAGGAAAACTTTTTCGGAAAAACTCCTCTCTAAACAGCACGTAGTTTCCCGAAAGATTTAGAACGCGCTTTCCACAAAAAATTTCCGACCATTTTTAGTGCCCAAAAATTCATATTTGTTTATGTAAAGCCGACCGCATCGAAAAATTCACTGGAAAATATCGAGATCTTTTGGATGAGCATTTTCCGATCCCCAGTTATAATCTTGATTTTGACGTTTTTGCCGTTTTCGAAGAGCTAAAGACGATGAAAAAAAGATAAGTGCAACCTTGAAAGTTTGCCATTCACAAAAGCAATCCGGTCTGAAAAATAAGAAAAGTCTCGACCCTCTCATAAAGTAAATAACTCGTCAGGTAATGAATGCAAAACCCCGTGCAGGCTAAACGAGGAATTATTAATAAAGGAGGACAATGAAGCCAAAACTGAGGGAGATATTAAAAGAGATACTCCCTCTTGGATACGAGGAGTGGGGTTGGTAATGACAGG
>JAGWEN010001591.1:0-22666 GCA_018703685.1 Orius laevigatus
AGCCCCGGCGATCCGTGTAGCAGTCAATACCTGAGGAGACTTACGATGTGTACCTTTGTAAAACCTATTCCATCATACCACGAACCCAATAAATTCTCTCGTTTCATCGTTGCAAAATATTGTGTTTTGTCAGTGTACATGTGTGAAAATCGATGCTCGTTTTTAATAACTCGTCACTCCCTCTTGGGTGCGGAGAAACTTCAGATGTAAACTTTCGGTGGATCATGTATAGGGTTTTTTTTAATTTAAGGAGGAGGGGGGGGGAAAAGATGGGGAATACGAGGAGGAAGGGCGGGATAAAAATTATTCAAAATTTTTTTAGATGGACCCTTTATCGACCATATACAAAAAACACTAGGGGAAGAATCAGCTCGTGCTCGTACCTCACCCATTACCAAGTGGGGTTTATTGACGTGTTATTTTTATAAAATTCTTTTCTATCTTTGAGAACATCCAAAAGGCTTCTTTCATGTGAAAAAGGAAGCTTGTCCCCCCCCCAGTCAGTCCTGTGCTGTTATTGGATTTTCGAATTGGCCCGACGCCACTATCGCTAATCTTATAATTACCCACTCTTTCATCGTAGCTATAAGTCACAATTAGTAGCAAATTCAACGTTTGGTTCTTTCATGCGTTGAAAGGGATCGGAATGGGGAAGAGTAAGTTGTTTAGTTTCCCATAGAGACGAATGTTTAATTACTCCGAATGTGATCATCGAACAAAGTGAGCCTGGTTTTGCCCAAGCTGGAATACCCCCAAATTACAGTTAACCCTTTGACTATTGACTATATTGCTTTGTTTTTCCTAACAACTACTGATTTTTTTAGGGCTGATGAAATTTCTTTGCACAAGTAGGCGAGCTCCGGTCTCTTGGGATTCCATTTTAAATATTTCATCGCGATTCGGGTTACTTATTTTCCCGAGGACGTAGAAAACTAAATTAAAAGAGCTTTTCGCTGAATAGGTTTCCTTCTACAGCATTCGATATAAGAAACGAGCCCGCGTTTTCCAATACCCCATTTATTACTATAAATTCCGAATGTTTTCGGTAGTTTTTTGCCAAAAAAAATGGCATCCGCCGTTTTACTTGCTCCCTTCATCCACTATAGAAAAATTATTTTATTGTAGTTATGTACTAAAAGTTCGTGCAGTCCCCAGGTATATCACTTTGAAAAGTAGAATTCGGAATATTTCAAGGTTTTTCCCATCACGAAGTGGCCCTAGTTGGTGAAAATTCTCCTTTCAAAAAAAGACCACGGTGATAACGGAATAATAACAAAACGATTTTTAAATTATGAAAACGGTCAGGGGAAAAACTAAGTACATAGCTAGAAGGGGTGGAGGGCAAATCTGGAGTACACGTAGGTCGAATGGGAGGGATGGGGGTTCTTGGGGAGTGTGAGGTGAGTTGGTGCGCCGAGGAGGAGTGGGTGGGGGGGATGTAGGGGGGAGGACGTGGCGTGAGGGGGGAGTTAAGGAGAGGCGTAAGAGTGTTGGGCGAGGTTTAGAAGGAGGTGTGGCAGGTTGGAGAGACGGGTTTGTGCGGGATGTTGGAAAGGAGGGTGGATGGTGCGAAAGATAGGAAGGGAGTGAGATCTGTTCTAAAGAGCCAAATTTTCGTTAGACGTCATAAATATGTTAAAACAATATAAAAACGTGTTAATATGTGGAAAGGGGAATAATAAAATGGATTGGTTAATGGAAGGTTCATCACACAATGAACCGTAGTTTAGCCACCAAAACAAAAGCGGAAGAAAAAAGGGGTTTGGGATCAGTAGTGTGCGTTGGAACATTTTAATGAGACCTAAATAGGAGGCAGAAGACCGAACCTTCTCATGGTTGTATGGTTAGTTTCTTTCTTTAGAAACTTTAAATGGAGCTATAAGATAGGGTTTTGTGGGGGTTGTTTTGTTGTGGGGGTTTGGGGGGGGTTGGTTTTTTTGGAGGGGTTTGGATCATGGTTTGGTATGTGGGGGGCTTGCGGGGGGGGGGGGGGTGGGGGGGGGGGTGGGTGAGGGGGGGGTGGCTTGTGGGCAGTTTGAGGGTAGTTTGTTATGGTGTAAGAGGTTGGGTGTGTTGGTTTGCTCAGGTTTGTTTTTTTTGGGGGGGGGGGGTGTGTTGGGATTTGTGGGTGGGGGTTTGGGTGGGTGTGGGGGGGGGGGTGTGGATTTTGTGGTTTGGTTGGGGGTATTGGGGTTTGTTGGTTTTGGAGTGGAGAATTGTGGGGTATTTTTGTGGGGGGGGGGTTGGGGGTTTTTATGGTTTTGTGGGTGGTTATGTGTGGGGGGGGGGTGGGTGGTTGGTGGTTGTGTTTGGTGGGTTGTGGTTTGATTATATCGATTGGTTGATTCATTGGAACTTGGCGGTGGGGGTTAGGATTTTTTGGATGTTTGGATGTTGGATTGTTTGGTTTCACTGGTCTGGTTTTTGCTTTTTGTGGGTTTGTTGGAGGGTTTGGGTTGGAGTTTGGAGGGAGAAGAAGAAGGAAAAAAAAGGAACTCTTGATATTCAAAGACAAAAAAAAAAAAAGATCTTCGGTTCAAAAAGGGAGCTACTTTTTAATTAGAGTAGGTACGCGGCGTATCGCGGTTGAAAACATTTAATTACATTCGCCCGACTTCCACCCACGGTTTTCGAGCACCTGGAGCAATAAACGAACCCTGGAATTCCCAAGAGAAGTTTTCCATTCAAATCAACTCCGAGCTACATCATTCTCGAGCACACAATATGGAAAAATCCTAATAAACGATGCGAGGAATGGGAAAGAAAGGGCTGCCAACGATTGGTGGGCCGTCTAAAAAGGGTCCATTCCAGTTAAAAGGGGTCCAAACCAGTCAAAAAGGGGCCCAAACCAATCACAATTGGTTCAAACCAGTCAAAAAGGGGTCCCAATGAGTCAAAGGGGTCAAAACCAGTCAAAAAGGGGACTAACCAGTCAAAAAGGGGTCCAACCCAGTCAAAAGGGGTCCAAACCAATTAAAAGGGGTCCAAACCAGTCAAAAGGGGTCCAAACCAATTAAAAGGGGTCCAAACCAATCAAAAAGGGTCCAAACCAATCAAAAAGGCGTCCAAACCAATCAAAAAGGGGTCCAAACCAGTCAAAAAGGGGTCCAAACCAGTCAAAAGGGGTCCAAACCAGTCAAAAAGGGGTCCAAACCAGTCAAAAAGGGGTCCAAACCAGTCAAAAAGGGGTCCAAACCAGTCAAAAGGGGTCCAAACCAATTAAAAGGGGTCCAAACCAATCAAAAAGGGGTCCAAACCAATCAAAAAGGGTCCAAACCAATCAAAAAGGAGTCCAAACCAATCAAAAAGGGGTCCAAACCAGTCAAAAAGGGGTCCAAACCAGTCAAAAAGGGGTCAAACCAGTCAAAAAGGGGTCCAAACCAATCAAAAATGGGTCCAAACCAATCAAAAAGGGTCCAAACCAATCAAAAAGGAGTCCAAACCAATCAAAAAGGGGTCCCAATGAGTCAAAGGGGTCCAAACCAGTCAAAAAGGGGACTAACCAGTCAAAAAGGGGACTAACCAGTCAAAAAGGGGACTAACCAGTCAAAAAGGGGTCCAAACCAATTAAAAGGGGTCCAAACCAGTCAAAATGGGTCCAAACCAATCAAAAAGGCGTCCAAACCAATCAAAAAGGAGTCCAAACCAATCAAAAAGGAGTCCAAACCAATCTAAAAGGAGTCCAAACCAATCAAAAAGGGGTCCAAACCAATCAAAAAGGAGTCCAAACCAATCAAAAAGGGGTTCAAACACGTCAAGTAAGGGTCCAAACCAATCAAAAAGGGTCCAAACCAATCAAAAAGGGGTCCAAACCGGCCAAAAAGGGGTCCAAACCAATCAAAAAGGGTCCAAACCAATCAAAAAGGGGTCCAAACCGGCCAAAAAGGGGTCCAAACCAGTCAAAAGAGGTCCAAACCAATAAAAAGGGGTCCAAACCAATCAAAAAGGGGTCCAAACCAGTCAAAAAGGGGTCCAAACCGGTCAAAAAGGGGTCCAAACCGGCCAAAAAGGGTTAACACCAATAAAAAAGGGGTCCAAACCAGTCAAAAGGAGTCCAAACCAATTAAAAGGGGTCCAAACCAATCAAAAAGGGGTCCAAACCAATCAAAAAGGGTCCAAACCAATCAAAAAGGAGACCAAACCAATCAAAAAGGGGTCCCAATGAGTCAAAGGGGTCCAAACCAGTCAAAAAGGGGACTAACCAGTCAAAAAGGGGACTAACCAGTCAAAAAGGGGACTAACCAGTCAAAAAGGGGTCCAAACCAATTAAAAGGGGTCCAAACCAGTCAAAAGGGGTCCAAACCAAACAAAAAGGCGTCCAAACCAAACAAAAAGGCGTCCAAACCAAACAAAAAGGAGTCCAAACCAATCAAAAAGGAGTCCAAACCAATCAAAAAGGGGTCCAAACCAGTTAAGTAAGAGTCCAAACCAGTAAAAAAGGGGTTCAAACACGTCAAGTAAGGGTCCAAACCAATCAAAAAGGGGTCCAAACCGGTCAAAAAGGGGTCCAAACCGGTCAAAAAGGGGTCCAAACCGGTCAAAAAGGGTCAACACCAATCAAAAAGGGGTCCAAACCAGTCAAAAGGCGTCCAAACCAATTAAAAGGGGTCCAAACCAATCAAAAAGGGGTCCAAACCAATCAAAAAGGGTCCAAACCAATCAAAAAGGAGTCCAAACGAATCAAAAAGGGGTCCAAACCGGTCAAAAAGGGTCAACACCAATCAAAAAGGGGTCCAAACCAGTCAAAAGGGGTCAAAACCAGTCGAAAGGGCTCAAAACCAGTCGAAAGGGCTCCAAACCAGTCAAAAGGGCTCCAAACCAGTCAAAAGAGGTCTTAACGTGCTAAAAAAGCGAACAGGGCAGTCAAAAGGGTCTAAACGAATCGAAAAGGGCCAAAACAAACTATTGAAGGGTCCAAACCAGTCGAAAAGGGAAAGGGGCCGAAGCTAGCCAAAAGGAGGTCCAAACCCAACACAATAATATAATAATAACACATAACTTACAATAACTTTCATTTTCAGATGGTTAAAAAAAATTAATGAATTCCATAATTAGCCGGATTTAAATTAATACAATTAAATTGATTGAGGTTTGTCAGATTTAGGGTGTATTTGGGTTAATCGCGTTAATTGCTCATATTGTACGTGTCTATGGATATTTGAACAGATAACCAAAGGTAAATATAGCGATTACGTAATGAGTTTGACCCGTAAGGCGATTAGTGACTTGATAGGGTCGAAAGGGGGTGAAGGGATCCAGGGCGCTATATTAAAAAAAGACTTCTCAAGAGGGTACTTTTTAGGAAGGCTTACTCGTTTTAAGAGAAAATTGTCAATTCACCGGGGACGAAGTTGTTGATGGAATTTTATTAAGAAAAACGCAGTTTTTTTTTTTCACGAGTATTTTTAAATATTCTAAATCTAGAAGTTTGGAAGATGTGAATATTTGGATCTGTGACCAGTCAATGGAGCGACATGTTCTGGGTGAGTTGACGCTCTGAAGAGGTTATTCTCGCACTAGACATCGATATCCGAAAAAACCAAGGGCGAAATCGTTTAAAAACACTTTTCAGGAAAAACCTCTTCGTGCCAAAAAAAGAAGAAAAAAAGTTGAAAATATGGAAAGCCGAGATTGACTACTTTGGCTCCTTTCCATAGGAAATAATCCTTCTTCCGGCGTTCTTGTGTTGGCAGCACTGCTTAAATGATCCATAAACAAATTAACGCTTTTTAGAATTAAAACTAAAAGGGAGCAACAGTTGGTTCACTCGGAATTAATTTGGGAAAGCCGACGAAGTGGGCAAATTTTCGAGCCTCGTTATCGACAAGGCGAATTGTAACAAGAAGGGGAAAAAACCGAATTGAGAAAAGTTATTTATTGAAGTTTAATTAGAATGATTAATGATCAAGCCTTTATTTCCAACCTTTTTTTCTCCTCTTATTTTCCTGCTTTTCTTTCTTCAGTCCTTGCTAATCCACCATTTATTGATGAGTGTTTGTAAGTGGACCTTGACCCTTTTTGGACACTTTTTAGGAGGACTTTTACTAATTTCTTTTTTTCTTTGTCATCTTCTGGTTCTTTGAATAAAAACCTTGTTCTTCGTTTTCCATTCCAGATTTGCTTCCCACTGGATGTCGGACAATAGATCCCTTTGGGGGAAAGGTCGCCCTGAGAGATTTTTCCAGCGAGCCGGGTTCAATTAAGAAAGTGATGCGAAACGTCCTTTTTCCCTAAATCTAATTTATTTGCGGGGATAAAAAGAGAAGCTCACGTTTTATCGATCCATCGGAGTACACATCATTAAACTTAAACGACCTAAAAAACGATAAATACATAATAATTTTGTTTTCGAAAGCAATTTATCATCCTAGTCGCAATACGATATGAATTTTTAATTTTAGCTTTCGGGTTTGTGGGGCAGCAGGTGTCCGAGAGCGATAGAGGGCTTTTTTGAGGAGAGGAAACCTCCCGACCCTCCCCCACCACACCGCAACCTCCGATCCTGATGATTCATTACGTTCACACGTTGTTACACCATTGTTCGACGAAACAAAACCGCAAAGTTCATTTCCATAAAATCACATCGTGGAAAAACCATTTAAGAGTCCAAAAAAAGTTTTAAATGGAAATTACGTCGTATATTTTTTTTTTAATTTTTACAAACAGATATGTCAGATTAATCAGCAGTTAACACGTTTTGTATGAGTAAGCATCTTTTCTGCGTGAAAAACTCAAAAATTCATTTTGCGTTGTTTTTAAAGTTTATGTAGGGAAATTCAGAAGTTGTTGTGAAGTTGATGAGGGTGGGGAGGTGGGAGAGGGTCGAGGAGGAGATGAATAGGTGTAGGAGGTGGGAGAAAGGCCGTATTTTGAACTCTTTTGAGCTTGATTTTGACCTTTTTGAAGAAAGACCCTTATAAACCCTAATGATCTTTTTTGATATCAAAGACCATTTTCAGCTAGATTATTGACCTTTTGATAAAGAGACCCTTTTTAGCCTAATTTGAACTTTTTTTTATAAGAATTCCACTTTTCAGCGAGATTTTGACCCTGTTAGACAAGAAAAAACCCTTTTCAGCCATCTTTGAACATTTTTTGATAAGAAAAGACCTTTTTCAGTTAGATTTTGACCCTTTTAAGCAGAATTTTGAACTTTTGTTTGATAAGAAAAGACCCTTTTCAGCTTGATTTTGACAAAGAAAAAAAAAGACCCTCTTTAGCCTAATTTTGAACCCTTTTTAGTAAAAAAAGACCCTTTCCAGCTATATAAAAGACCCTTTTTAGCCTAATTTTTAACTTTTTTGATAAGAAAAGACCCTTTTCATCTAGATTTTGACCCTTTGACAAAAAAGGACCCTTTTAAGGCTAATTTTGAACCTTTTTTTGATAAGAAAAGACCATTTTCAGCTAGGATTTGACTCTTTTTGACAAAAAAGACCCTTTAAGCCTAATTTTGAACCTTTTATTGATAAGAAAAGACCTATTCAGCTAGATTATGACCCTTTTTGACAAATAAGACCCTTTTCAGCCTAAAAGTTCTTCTGGTCACCCTAAGGACGTTTGAAGCTAGAGGAGACCCACCCTTTAGTGTTTAGAAGTTTACTTAATTTAAATTTACATACACGTTGTATCTAAATTATAAAATTGAACTTTTCTAAAATGTAAATCGTTCAAAAATTAAAGGAAGTTGTTCTCGCCCTCGTTTCCCAACTTGGAAGGGTCGAAAGAGCGGACTTGAAGAAAACGGAATGAGGTTTTAGTTTAAATATTCAGGGAGAAACTTTATCGGGGATATCCTGGGACGGAATTAATTCGTACCTAAACGTGGACAGTCGCTGAATTAATTTTGCAAATTTTGTAGGTACGCTATGGAAGGTTAATCGCCATTGTTTATACGGCGGTTAAACGACAGACGACAATTGAATTCGCTAAGTTACAAGATTACCAATTAGCGGGCGTTTTCGTGAGAGGATTAACAATCTCCTCAACCCCGCACAATCAAACTAGCGCTAATCCCGCCCGCATTTGATCAACGCCAATTTGAATGTACACCGCAAGGTGTGGAGTTAAAACAGCAGGGAAGGAAAATGGCAGATTTTGAATCATTATTGGGATGATAGTGGATTTAGATAGGGTTGAAAACCTTCCGCAACCCATCACCTCCCCTACTCTTTTCTTTCCCTCATCACCCCAACCTTACCTTCCCCAACGTTTCCACCCGTCAGCCATCACCTACCCTACCTTCCGCAACCTCCCATCACCTCCCCTCAATATCCCATCACCTCTTCTACCTTCCCCCACTCTACCCATCACCTCCTCTACTCTTTTCTTTCTCTCATCACCCCACCCCTACTTTCCGCAACCCCACATCTCTCCCATCACTTCCTCTACTTTCCGCAACCTCCCCCCACTCTACCCATCACCTCCCCTATTCTTTCCTTTCCCTCATCACCCCAACCTTACCTTCCACCATGTTCCCCCCACTCACCCATCTCCCCCTACACACTCCCATCACCTCCCCTACCTTCCCCCACTCTCCCATCCCTCCCCTACCTTCCCCACTCTCTTATCACCTTCCCTACCTTTCCCCACTCTCCCATCACCTCCCCTACCTTCCCCCACTCTCCCATCACCTCCCCTACCACTCCGCACACACTCCCCCACAACTCTCCCATCACCTCCCTACCTTCCCCCACTCTCCCATCTCCTCCCCTACCATCCGCAACCCCACAACTCTCCCATCAATTCCTCTACTTTCCGTAACTTTCCCTCATCACCCCAACCTTACCTTCCACAAAGTCCCCCCCCTCCCCTATACTCTCCCATCACCTCCTCCCACTCTCGCATCACCTCCCCTACCATCAGGAAGCCTCCCGCTCTCCCATCACCTCTCCTACCATCCTCCACTCTCCCCCAACCGTCCATCAACCTCCTCCAACCTTCCGCAACCTCCCCTTTCTCACCCAACACCTCCCCTACTCTTCTCTACCTCTCTCGCTCCCCCAACAGTCCCATAATTACCCTCTAATTCCATTTGACTCCTTTTCTAAAATCACTAGATCATGGGTAATCTGTAGGCCTTCAAAAACGGATATTTTTACACTAAAAAAAGTATAAAGGGATAAAAAGGAACTAATAGGATATCGCGGTGACTGTTTATACAGAGGATTAGGACAGGGGGTTTTCTCATTTTATTTCCAGGCAGCGTCCCACCCCCCACAGATGTATTTGCCAGGATCGGAGAGCTGTTTGGGAAGAAGGGGAGGGGGGGTCTAAATTTATGTTAGTCTCCCCGTCACCATGGTTACTGACTCCGGACCTTCCAAGTCTATACTTCCTATAAACCCCAATTTTTATCAAAATGCAAACAACTTTTTTGCTTTCAGAGTAAAAATAGAAAAAAATCGACGGATTAGAAGCTAAAATCGTCGAGTTTGTTAATGAGTCCTTTCGTAGGGTCGCTAATTAGAAGTGGCCACTTCAAACCACTCGAGTCTCCGGGAGAAACGCCCCCGCTTTTGCACTTCCGTACACTCCCTTAGTTAGAAACAATACGCCTTTTTTACCGCTCTAGTCAAAGGGCGTTTAAAGGGAAAGAATAATAAGGGTAAAGGTTTGTTGAAGGGAAAAAAAATTCAAAAGCATCATGAAAATGAGCTCCAATTAATAACTTTAGCCGATATTTCAGAAGGGGATTTTTAAATGGCCTCTAATGGGGTCTACGCCTGTTTATATGGGGAAGGCAGCATCCTTTAACCCAATTAGTATTGCGTATGATGGGTTTCCGCTCTTCCGCATTGCAGTTGAAAGTTAAAACTCAGAGACGCAAGAAAAATATTGAGACAAAAATGACCATGGCTGGAAAAAATAAGAGGTAACCTGTAAGTAGGAAGCCTCAGTGCATAACCTGTAAGTTATTTGTCTCCTGAAAAGTGGACCCATTAGGACGGGCAGGCTCTAATCGAGCCCAAATCCATACCAAAAGAGCCACAGAGTGAAATGTGTTTGTTGTACTTCTGCACGATGTCCGATTGGGCATTGGAACATTTATGACAAATATTCTTAAGTACAATATTTTTCTGAGACTTTAAGCTTTCAAAATCTACATAGGATTTCGAAGTTCATTCTTGACATTTTTAGAGTTTTTGAAAAAAAGTTGATGGTTTTATCGACTCTAGGGGTTAAATAAAAAAATTCAGAATGGGATTTCAAGCATTCGGTTCATCCTTGATGCATCGTCCGAGTTTCAGGTGATCCGCGTGCATGGTGAAACACTATACTACCGCGTCGATCTTCAGAGTTCCCCCCATCCCCTCCCCCCGGGGTACCCCTCCCCTCTATCCCCCACCGCGTCTATCGTCCGAGTTTCCTCCAACATTTGCAATTCACAAAACGACTATCCTTTGAATTTCCCTAAGAAACGACTCAAAACTCATACCGTAAGAAAAACTATTGGCCGAAAGAGAAAACCTTGTAAGCATATATTGTATTTTGAAAATTTTATTTTAATTGATAAATGTATAAGTATTGAAATACAGTTTTTTTTAAATTTTCTTTTTATTCATCTTGAAACATGGTACATATTATCATCTTGAAGTTTTATAGATAAATAACCTATGGGCTCATTTGGTAAGCCTCAATCGTGGGCTCTTTTGGATAAAAATGCAGTGGGCTCTTTTAGTATATCTCACGGAGGGCTTATGATAGGGGTGGGCTCATTTCACATTGGGCTCATTTGGATATAAGTGATTTGGGCTCGATTAGACGTCGCATTAGGACATACAAGGCTTTCCAGGTATGTATATGAGCAATATATGGCATTGGCAATCAGACTAGCACAGAGCAGGAACTACATATAGATGAGCTAGATGCTATATTTTGGAGAGGAAAAGCTATATTTTGGTAATGTTTTAAATTTTGAGTAAAGGTTAAGGACCGTTAAAATAGTTGCTGTGTAATAATGAAGCATTTTTCTATTCATCTTTTCTAAGAATAACTTCCTAATCGAATCGTCAAAATGGTTTTGCCTCTTCAATGATCTTATTGTTCAAGTTGACTTCTCTTATCTGTTCCAGCTCGTTAAAAATTCGCTCATTAACGACTTTCGGAACTTGGATTTTCTTATTAATTACCCAATTGTCGAGTTGGCGTTTTTCTTCTTTCTCAAAGGGTCGTAAATAAAAGTGCAGTTAATATCCGAGACAAATACGTAAGCGCTCGTAAACTAGATAAACGTAATGAAATTCTGGTGAGATAACGTGAGAGAGATTCCATTATTTATATTTTCTTCCGCCTTTTCCAACCTACAAGGAGTAATAATTTATGACTTTTCGTCCCATTTTATGAAAAGATAAACGTCTGGAGAGATATAAGATGGGGAAAGGCGAGTTTCACTTGTGCCAGGGGTGGACGAGACCCGAAAACGCAATAAAAACTGGAAGACCATTTTTCGATGTCTGAGTTTTAAGGTTTACTTTTACCTTTAACCTTATATTTAGGTTGTGGGAGGGATGGGAGGAGAAGCGAGTGGGGGAGGTTGTGGGAGGAGAAGAGAGTGGTGAAGGTTGTGGGAAAAGAAGCGAGTGGGGGAGGTTGTGGGAGGAGGAGGAGAGGAGGGGGTTGCGGGAGAAGAGAGTGGGGGAGGTAGTGGGAGAAGAGAGTGGGGGAGGTTGTGGGAGGAGAAGAGAGTGGTGGAAGGTTGTGGGAAGAGAGAAGGAGTTGGGGGAGAGATGTGTTGGGAGGAGAAGAGAGTGTGGGAAGTTTGGGTGGAGAAGAGAGTGGTGGAGGTTGTGGGAGAAGAAGAGAGTGTGGGAAGTTAGGGAGGAGAAGAGAGCGTGGGAAGATAGGGAGGAGAAGAGAGTGGTGGAAGTTATGGGAAAAGAAGAGAGTGGGGGAGGTTGAGGGATACAGTGAGGTTGTTTGAGGGTGGTCGAAAAGGGTAGGGGAGGTAACAGGAGAGTGGGAGCCGGTGGTAAAAGACTATAGGGAGGATAGTGATGGTGGTGGAGGGTCAAGGAGGTGATGGGTTGGGGAAGCTTGAGAAACTTCAAGTTATGGGTTTTTGTTGTCGATAAAGGGACAAAAGGGCCCCTGCAGCCTCCATCATTAAATCATAGACTAAATTTCTCTTTTTTCAAAGCTTTTTTTCCCCATTATTCTTTCACATAAAGCATTCAATAAGTTCGCTTTTTTCAACCTCAAAAATACATTAATGGATAAAACATCACGATTTATACAAACAAATGTGACATTGAGATACATTTCACTAAGTTATTCAGTTCGATACATAAACCATTTCCTTTCTTTCCCCCACTCCTAAATAGGTAATGGAGAAATCGATAAACGCACGATTTTTTAACCAGAAACCTCGGAAGGGATGTAATGAAATGCCATAAATTAAGACGTTTAATTGAAAAATTACGCTAATATGACGTTAATGGCCTGTCGAGAATATTGTTCGAAATCATTTATCAAATTTTGTAAGTTTTCCCAAGGCTTTTTTGAAATAATTCGACCCTACGAAGCTTGACAAGATGGCGTACCATTTAGGCACTTAAAAAATGAAAAACAAAGTTTGATTTCTTCTAATTGTTCTGTAGCATTGTAATGCTTGTAACAATCTTTTTCCCCCTTGATGTTCTACCAGATGATAGTACTCCTTCACAGCCCCTAGATAGCACTAATATCTCAAAATCCACCAAAAAGTGACTTTCATCTTTTTTCCCTTGGGCCCTTATTTGATTTTTTCAACTTTGTTTTTACACGGATACAATAAACTCATTATTCTGAACTTTATAACTAAAAAAAAGGAGATTAAGTCGGATCCTGTTTGAAAAAGGAGCTTACCATAAGGAGGGCCTTAATTAAAATTTTTAAAAAAAGGCTAATTGAGAGGTATCTTGTCACCCCGAGTAGGATTAATGAGATTATCAACTTTTTTTGCTTTTCAAAATCTCATTTTAAAAACAGAAGCCTCAGGAAGCAGCGAATGACCTCCTAAAAAGTTTTTTTTTAACCCTCTTTTGAATTCTTATTTCTTGTTCCCCACCATCAAAAACTACCTATAAGAAACTTATTTTTAATATTAAAATACTTAGGGTGTCCGCGTGCATGGTGAAACAACACTACCGCGTGCATGGTGTAACGACACTACCGCGTGCATGCTGAAAAAGTACCGAGTGCATCGTCCGAGTTCCCCCTTCCCAGCGACTTTTTCTGACCCTATAGGTTTTACCTATTTAAAATTCCTTTACTTATTGCTTTGAAGAAAGTGACAATTCCATTAAAAATCCATTTGAGCAAATGCCAGGTTTTAAAAGTTTTTCCCTTAAATTCTTCGTGAGTTTATTTATAAAATACCGTTCAAAAGTTTTAAAATAAAATAAAAATTCGCTAGTTTCAAAACAAACTTTTCGTCCAATCTAGGAGGATTACGTCCGCCCAGTATGTATTTTTCAATCTGGATATTAAGATGCTCCAGAGCTAAACTGTATTCTTTTTAAAGCCAAACTTTGTACCTGGCGAATATTCTTGCTGTGGGAAGCTGCTACTAAATCATCCCGAATTATATAACTGAGAAATCGATATTTAAAGTAAATCTTGATTGAAAATAAACGTGGTGGAAAATTAGAGTCTTCAAGATTGGAGTCTTGGATAAAAGGATGAAAAGAGAAGACACTTCAAGAGAGGCGTAGGAAGAATGAAAACTTAGAAAAAAATAAATCATCGCCATGGTCACCTTTTGTTCAAATTATTTACTTAAGACATTCAATTCAAAATATTTTGATGACTAAGTTTTTAGTAAACTTTCACGATTCTTGACAATTTGTCGGATGAAGGAAGTTGGAGGCTTTAACACGGAAAAGTAACATCTTTCTTGAGCAGACCTTTTCGCTCTTTCACCCCCCAGTAAGTGGTTTTCGCGAGAGGGTGCCCTTTCCAGACAAAGTTGGAATTAACTTTTTTTCTTCTTCCACGCCCTCTTCGAGGTAAAACCGAGCTAAAGGAAGGAAAAAATAAAATTCCCGGATGAAGGATGTACTTGAATACTAAATTCGTCCTTTTCATTCAGAGCAGAGGTGATCAATGAAGGTTTCTTCATTGAGAGTTTTTATAATTAGAAACTTACGTCACGTATGGAAGCCCTCGAAAGGTCTCTTTGTTGTATATTTACATAACATAGAATAAAGTGATACCAACAAGTGTAAAAACCATTAAAAATTAGATTTGACAGGGAGATCTTCTGCCCTCGACATCTCGACTGTTTGGGAGGTTGAGGAGGAGAGTGGGGGTGGTGGAAAGTAGGGGTGGTGTGGGATGTGGGGGAGGTTGAGGACGGTGGGAGGGTGTTTGTTGAAAGGAGAGGACTGTAGAGCCCCCTATTTGAGGAAGTGCGAAATTATCCGATAAATAAAACCTTTTACTTTCCACCGTGGGCGTAAAAACAAATAAATTTACGCGTTCTATTTCGTGTACTATTTCGGGCACCTCGACGATAAAAATAGCGATTGTAAGTATCGCGAGGGAAGGGACTCCGAACATCTTGATTTCTTCATGAATATTTCATAGTCAAATCCCTGAGCGGAAAGAGGAAAAGAAAAAAAAATTCCTTTAATTTTGTAGGAAAAAAAATTCTGTCATAACACTCAGGATTAGGGTAAACACATCACGTTTATGTCGGAAAACACCTTGTAATCGAAGAAAAACGTCCTGGTACTCTCAAAAACGCTTAAATCTGTCGTAATGACATGTAATCGTCACAGTAGTATGTTTTTCTAAGGAAAAAGTTGTCTAAAAGAACCCTATAACTCGAACATTCTCGAAAATTCGGGGCTCTAAAGACCTCTCCACAACTACCTTCCAACAATCTTCCATCTTCCTCTATCTTACTCCACTCTCCTATAACCTCCAATACCCTTCTCGATCCTTCTATCACCTCCTCCACTCTTCTATCACTTCCACTACCATCCTCCACCCTTCTATTACCTTCACTACCCTCCCCCACTTTCTAACCCCTCCCTACCCTACTTTGATGAACAGACTGGCAGCACGCGAGTATGATGTTTTGGCAATTTACAAACATACTAACGTCAATAACTTTTGTCCTATTGGGAATTTCGATGCCCTCGACGTTTTCAAGACAACTACGAAAGGAAGATTTGGTGAAAATTTGATGAAAATTGTGGGCGTGAAGAGGTCGCCAAAAATTACGACGGACGACCGGCCGGCCCTACAACATCACAAAATTGAGTGTGATACAATAACTTTCTTTTGAAAAGAACTAAATCGTAAAGTATTTTTAAAACCAATGAATAAAATACGTACATTTTATGACGCAAAATATATGTTTAATAAAATAAACAACCTTGACCTTTAGGTCGAAAGGTGAGGAGTGAATTAAATTAGAAATATTACTGTAGTTATTCCACGTGTTAAAAGAAAAAAAAAATGGGTCAACTTTTACGAGATTCCCAGAAATTATATTTTTGATTGATTGTTTTTCTGAAGAATTGTTGTTTTTGAATTTTAAGATTTTGAGAGAAAATTGGTGGTTGAATTTTAAGTAAAGGGTTCAAAAGGTTTTTATTCCGCTGATAAAGGATGGGATGTTTTTCTTTTCTCAACCGTTTATAATTAAATAAACTAAAAATTAGAGGGGGGGAATGAATATTGAATGAGGGTTAAAAGCGATGTTTATAAAATGTCATCACTGGGATAGGAGCGGCAATGACCTTTTTTCCTCGACGTTATTGATCAGGAGAAGGTGACTGACTTCCTTTTGATCTATTTATAGGCCGTTTAACGAGGGACTCTGATTCTTTTCGTTTTCCTTAAGGGAAAAATTTAACGAAAAAATGCTTAAAAGCTGAAAAGGGTCAAGAGGAAAGGTTGTCTTTGCCCAGCATGCTCCAGGTTCTCTTTGGGTCAAGTCTGCTCTGAGAGTTGATGGAGAGAATGGTGTAACTTTTAAGTGGGGATTACAGATCAACTTAAATCCACCCTCTTTCAATCTGTTAAAAAAATACGATTTTCTTTGCTCGACCCTTTTGACCGATAACGAGAAAATATCACAAATATCGACTTCTGAGCGCACTTAACCTCGATCCACCTTCAAAACCTGTTGCTGCACTTCAATTTATTTCATCCTCGGACGATATAGGAACCTCAGAATCCCAGATAACGTCAGAACTTATGACATCGAAGATAACAAGTTTATGACAACTCCATTTGTTTAAAAAATTATAAAACAAAGGTATTTGAAATTGTCACTAATAGACGAAAAAATGATTTGGGAAGTTTTTCGAATCGGAAAAGGGGTTTTCCACCATTTGTTGTCATTGTGGCGGCGACGTTGATAAATGAAACACTTTTATTTAGATATACGAGCCAATGTTTTTTTACGCGTCGCCGCTCCGAAGATAGAAATCACGACGTTCTCCCCCATATGCAAAATAAAATGGTTTTTCCCTATCAACATAAATAATCAAGGAGACCGACTGGAAAAGACAAGAAACCAAAAGAAAATGACACTTCTTCTCAAAAAGGCAATTTTTCAGAGGAGAAATTATTCATAAAAGTTGTGCGCGGAAACTAGGGTTTGGGCGAGGGAGACAAACAAAAGTAGGAAGATAAATATGGGAGTCGCCATAGTCAAAATATGGAAATTTTCGTATACGAAGCGTAGGGTCCCGAGTGTCGTTAATTAGCGTGTAAATAACCGGGAGGCGTCAGAAACAGGAAAAGCCATCAAGAGGAGTTGTGAGAAATGCCTAAAAACGAACATTGTTATGTTTTACACATTTTCAAGGTAAAATCGGTGGCATGGATGGAGAAGGCTCTCAGAGTTGGGATTTTTTGGAAAAAGTAGGGTTCTAAAGATCTCCACTCAAACCAAACCCTCCCCCACCTCTCATTAACTCAGTGCGAAAACTACTAACTCCCTACCTCCCCAACATTTCACTACCTCCAAACACTCATCACTCCGGGACACCCACGGGTAGGCTGGGGGAAATGATAAGAAGGGGGAAAATGGTGATTTGGGGGAAGAGGGTTAGTTGGCTACGACGGTAAGGGAAGATGGTAAGTTGGGGGAAGGATGCTAAGTTGGGGAAAAGAGGGTAAGTTGGGGCAAAGAGGGGAGATGAGGGTTATTTGGGGTGGGGGGAGAACGTAAGATGGGGTATAGGACAAGTTAGGGAAGACTATAAGTTGGGGGAAGACTTTAATTTTGGGAACAGGTTAATTTGGGGGGTTAATTTTGAAGAAAGAGGGTAATTTGGGTGAAAAGATGGAAAGTTGGGGGAAAGAGGGTGATTTGGGGGAAAGAAGGAAAGTGGTGAAAAGAGGGTAATTTGGGGGAATGAAGGAAAATGGGGGAAGAGGTAATTTGGGGAAGAGGTAATTTGGGGGAAGAGGGTAATTTGGAGGAAGAGGGTAATTTGGGGGAAGAGGGTAATTTGGAGGAAGAGGGTAATTTGGAGGAAGAGGGTATTTTGGGGGAAAGAGGGGAAAGTGGGGGAAGAGGGTAATTTGGGGAAAGAAGGAAAGTGGGGGAAGAGGGTAATTTGGGTGAAAAGAAGGAAAGTGGTGGAAATAGTGTAATTTGGGGGGAGAGGGTAATTTGGGGGAGAGGGTAATTTGGGGGAGAGGGTAATTTGGGGTAGATGGTAATTTGGGGGAGAGTGTAATTTGGGGGAAAGAAGGAAAGTAGGGGAAAGAGAGTAATTTAGGGGGAAGAAGGAAAGTGGAGGAAGAGGGTAATTTGGGGGGAGATGGAAAGTGGGGGAAGTGGGTAATTTGGGGGGAAAGAAGGAAAGTGGTGGAAATAGTGTAATTTGGGGGAGAGGGTAATTTGGGGGGAGACGGTAATTTGGGGTAGAGGGTAATTTGGGGGAGAGGGTAATTTGGGGGAGAGGGTAATTTGGGGGAGAGGGTAATTTAAGGAAAGGGGGTAATGTGGGTTGAAAGAAGGAAAGTGGGGAAAAGAGGGTAATTTGGGGGATGATGGTAATTTGGGGAAAGAGGGTATTTTGAGGAAAGAGGGTAATTTGGGGGGAAAGAAGGAAAGTGGGGGAAAGAGGGTAATTTGGGGAAAGTGTATAAACGCTGCTCAATAATAATTAAAAAACGCTGAATCGTGATTTTAGGGGGGAAAACGATTAAAAAATTATTTCAATATAAAATAAAATTTTAATGCGCATTTTACACTTTTTTTGTTTTTTATAAATTTTAAAATTTAGGAGGAAATTTAAATTCCATGTATAGAATTGCCCATTATTATGTTAAGTAATTCAAAATCGAAAAATTTGCGGAGAAGGTGAATCAACAAGTATTGCCTGATATGGGGGGGGGGTTGAATATGATATGATAAAAGTATAAATTTTTTGTTTATTTATTGTTTTTGATGAGTTAATTGTTTATATTTGAGTAATTTGTTACCTGAAGGCGGGGATCCTTTAGCCTTGGACTTCCTTGGGTAGATGACAGCAATGTGGCTTTGTCCACAGCCCATTACTGTCCACCGGGATCCATCACAATAAACACAGGAGGGCACTGCACACAGGACGGGGATCCACAGAGCACTGGCTGGGAACTCGGACTGGGGGGAGGCCGGGGCAACTCACGAGACTCCGTTTCGCCGTTTTCCCACCCCGAAACTCGCAACTCCCTCCCAGAGACTCACGCAGGCCGGACGGACGCCTATCGCTTTCTTCTTTCGACCCCTAACGAAGTTAAAGCAACTTTCGGGCCTCCAGGGAGCAGATATCGCTGGACATAGAAAACTAAAATCGCTTGATCAACGTCGGATGTGAGAACGTGATGAAAACCTAATTTACTGACCAGAGAAAAAACGTACTACCGGACAAACTACTGATGAGACCGAGCTGAAATTTGGCAGGGATGGATATTTTGATTGGTAGCACCAATCCCCGAAGGAAATTTTCAAATCGGACTACGGGGGGCGGAGATAGTCGGAGGTAGTCCAATTTGAAAATTTCCTTGGAAGATCGGTGCTACCAATCAAAATATGCATCCCTGCCAAATTTCAGCTCGGTCGCATCAGTAGTTTGTCCGGTAGTACGTTTTTTCTCTGGTCAGTAAATTAAAAACGTCCGATGAAAAGTAAACCAAGAAAACACTTGCATGGAGCTGCCCACGATGAAAACTTCCTCAAAAATTTTCGATTCATACTCTCGGATCACTCAAGAACTCGACTATAATCATCCCTTTCTCCATCTACAATCTATAATCAATTAAGTTGATCTATAATTAACCCCCATCTATCAATCATCACCCTTAATACCTCCCCTACCATCCCCAACCTCCCACTAATCTTCCATCATCTCCTTTACCATCCAGGACCCTCCCCCACCAATGCTCTTTTCCATCACCTCCCTACCCTCCTGGAACTTTCCCGCACCTCCCTAATCTTTATCACCGCCTCTACCCTCCAGGACCCATCCAACACTTCCCAAACCGCCTGGATCCGTCTACCACCTTCCACCGCTCTCCTATTACTTTCCCTATTCACCTGGAACCTCCACTCACCTCTTATAATCTCCCCGACCCTCCTCTACCACCCACTACTCTTCCATCACCTCCTTTACCATCCAGGACCCTCCCCCACCAATGCTCTTCCATCACCTCCCTTCCACCGCTACTATTACTTTCCCTATTCAACTGGAACTCACCTCCTATAATCTCCCCGACCTTCCCACTACTCTTTAATCATCTCCCTACTCTCCTACAATCTTTATCGTCAAAAAATTTCATTATCTCACTGAGAAAGGTCTAGTTTTTCGTTGTGTTACTCGTAAAGATGCGTCACAATTGACTCTATTGATGATGTCATTACTGAGACTTCAACTTCTTACTGATATTTGAGGGTTATATCATTGATAAGATAAGTTGTAACCCCAAGAAGAGGTTTCTATTAACGGAATTGAAGTTTTTTCGGCGTCAAAATTTGAAAACAATTTATTTCTAAAAGATGCCTCCGAAAAAAGGAGGAGCTCAGCCGAAAAAGGGGAAAGACACGAAGGACGATGATAGCGCCAAAGGAGGTGCAAAAGAGAAAAAAGGTGGAACTGCTGTAAAAGTAAGAGAATTGGTTGAACATTCTTATCAAATGAACTTCAAATTTAAATTACTCGGTGATTGATAGTTCCTTAGGGACCTAAATGGGTTTTTAAAGCCTTCCAACCTTATTTTTCCTGATGGCATACCCACCCTTTCATGCATTTTGATATTTCCATCAATCATCATGCATCTCGAAAGTATCCATCATGTTACAAATAAAAAGTTAAAATAAAAATTTTAAGGTGCGACACATTCTCTGCGAGAAGCAGTCGAAATCATTAGAAGCGCTCGAAAAGCTCAAAGCAGGAATGAAATTTCCGGAAGTCGCAGCACAATACAGTGAAGACAAAGCCAGAAATGGGGTAATTTTATTTAAATTAAACACTACAAATGACTTTTTCAGGGCGACCTTGGATGGATGACACGAGGCTCAATGGTCGGACCTTTTCAAGACGCAGCTTTCGAACTTCCAATCTCAACTGTCGCGAATCCAAAATACACGGATCCACCTATCAAAACTAAATTCGGATATCACATCATTATGGTCGAAGGGAAAAAATAAAATTTGGCCATCTTTTGTTATTGTTTTCTAATTTTTTGTCTTATTTCAAATCCTTTTTTTCATCTTTACTTCTCTCTGGTTTATAGGGATAAGGATTTTATAGGGTTACTTAGGATTGGCTTAAGAGTTAGCCAATAAAATGGCCGGAAACAGGAAGGTGGATTCTGATTGGCTTACTTGGTGGTGCCACCTGTATTAAAGCTGATGATAATATGCCAGGCTCTGAGGTCCTTTTCAAGGGATGAACATAAATAAACATTTGCTTTAAAAAATTTTATTAGCCAATTTACAGCACGAAAATTATTAAGTTTAGTTATCAAAAAAGAAATTAAAATAAAGGAGCTAATGCTAATGCCAACACAAGGAAGACAAAAATGTGATTAAAGATGAGACGAGGTGAAGAATTTTTCTGCTCGTAGTATCTGAGGGCGACTTCTTCATTTGGATTATTCTTTGAGTCAAAAGAAAATGTCATACATCTCTCATTGTTTTCCATCACTTTGTAACCGTTGTCCCAAACCTTAAAAAATCAATGACAAAAATTTGAAGATGGCTCAAAATTTACTTTTTCGCAGAAATCTTTGGCGCTTTTGAACATCTTTCCGATTTCTTTGCATTTCTTGTTTTCCGTGCATTTTTCTTCGTTGGTGAACCAGTTTTCAGTGCAGGTCATGTCATTAGCACATGCTTGGTACCAATCGTCGCAGTCTTTTTTGCATAGCGGGACATCTCTGAATCGTTGGTACTCTTCAGAAGCATTTAGCTGTCAAAAAAAAATTAAAAAATTAATTTTTTATAAAACATTATACCTTTTCAAACCATAAACCAATGTTAGGAGAACATTCAAAAAAGCATGTTTCTTTTCTGAAATATTTTTGACATTTTTCGGACATGTTGGCGCATAAATTTTTGTCGAGATCAAATATGTCTTCGGAGTTGATCGCGGTGGCACGATCGTTGTCACAGCAGGAACGTTCAGTCCATGGTTTGCACTAAAATTAAAAGATCATTTTTCTCTTTCTTTCATCATTTTACCTCTCCTGCCAAAGTGTCTGTATTCGGCATTGGTTTCAGTTTGTGCTTGTCCGCACTGAGGCATCTGTTAATTTCTTCCGGAATATGCTCCGGGTTTGGATTTGCGGAGATAAAAATGAATCCGTATGAATGAATAAAGAATAAATACGTTAAAAACACTTTATGCGACATCTAAAATTTTACAAGATTGGAGGAAAAAAATTGTCCTAAAATGGAAGATCTTACCTTGTTCTTGGCTGAAACGTGAATGAGAAGGAATAAAAATGGATAATCACCTATATTGAAAAACCAAAAAGTTCGGACTTCAACCTTTAGTAATCCTTACATCTTTATCTTGTAAAAATTATCAAAATTCGAATAATTTCACTTTTTATAAATAAGAATTTTATGCTTTTTGAATCAGAAAATGCCTTTTTATGTCAGAACCCCTTTTTGGACCCATTTTTCACTGTTTTGGACCACCTTTTGAGTGGTTTAGACCCCTTTTTGACTGGTTTAGACACTTTTTTGTGTAGTTTGGACCGTTTTTTGACTTGTAGACACTCCTTGACTAGGAAAGGAAGAAAAATAAATATTCTCTCATATTAAAAATTTATTTGAAAACAGGAAAATATAATTTATTAAGTATAATATCCTTATAATACAAGAAAAAATGTATTTTCGCTCTATTTTCTGTACAAAAATAATCTATAAAAGCTACAGGATACAATGAAAATGCGCTCGGGAGTTTCTAGAGAACTAAATAATAAATAAGTGAACCGTTAATAGTAAAGAGTTAAATAATTTGCTGATGAAAATTTATACAAAGCAGAAATTTCAGTCTAGGATATATTTAAAAAAAACTATTCTAACATTTTTGTACGTTAATAAGGCAATAAAAGCTATATCCACGGCTTGGGTTGACCGGCAGTGTACTTGAGATCTTAGAGACCTTTAGTATTAAAATTTAGAAGCATTTACCAAGCCCAGGGTGTGGTGGCAGCCCTGGAA
>JAGWEN010001592.1:0-22654 GCA_018703685.1 Orius laevigatus
GAAGTTTAGACGATCGGGAGAGTTGGGGTGATTTTTACTGTTTGGAAAGTTGAAGCAGTTTTGGAGGTCTCGGCAGTTGGGGTGACTTTGTCATTTTTGGTGGTTTAGGTAATTTGGGTGGATGGGGTCGGATTGTCGAGAGTCCGAAGATGGGGTCGGATTATCGAGAGTCCGAAGATAGGGTCGGATTATCGAAAGTCTGAAGATAGGTTCGGATTATCGAGAGTCCGTACATAGGGTCGGATTATCGAGAGTCCGAAGATGTGGTCGGATTATCGGGAAGAGGAAGGCTTGGAGGATGCGGTTGTGGAAGAGGAATACATAGTCCTAGTGGAAGAGGAAGAGGAAATGTATGAGGAAGATAAGGGGAAGAGTCCTAGAGGATGAGACGGAGTAAGAGACCAAGGAGCGTTCCTTCCCGATAAGCATAGAAACAAGGGATTGAAGGGGTGCATTCGAAGGGCATTGGAAAGAATCTCTCAGTTGACGGTTGGTTAAATTATCTTTATTTGTCTTGAAAGGAGGACTCAATTCGATTGCGCTGATACGAGATGCTCAAAGAAATCTGCAAGGGGTGTGCGAGAATGTCACGTACGAGCATCTTGGGACGAAGTTCCGTACTTGGTCACTTTCCTCAAACAGAAAGGTCAGGCTTACTGTTTCTGCGTTCTCATCCGTCAGGACAGTCTTGTCAATTGCTTGTGGGTCGATACGTGGTCGCTTCAGAAGACATGAGCACGAAAAGAGGCGAGCGCTATCACTCTTTTTTATGGAAGTGTCGACCTCAATGACCAGAGAGGACGCAAAAGGAAAGTCTCCGAAATATTTACTCAAAAACCTTGCCCCAATGAGAACTTGTACGAAACTCCACACGACTTCGCAATGCTAGTACCGGAAACGCCGTTTGGAAATCCCTTTCAGACTGTCTTCATTAGGAGCAAAAGTAAAGCACAGCTATTCAATGATATCGGGTTTGGCATCGCAACTTTCAAGCGATGTTTTTCGTTCGGCTATGGTAGATACGCTTTATTCCCGACGGATCCCAATAATGACTCCACATGCGAGGGAACCTACGACACCATTTTGCGCAAATACGATTACCGAATTGTGCAGAACTACCAACGCAAGATGCCAGAGAAGACTCAGTCGTGGACGTTGCTTACTTCTACTTCTACCATCAGACGGAACCGTTCCGAAGATCTTAAGCCGACAACATACGAACCCCAGACTTTTGCCAAATACATAGACAGTTCGACCCCGCGTTCCCAGGTTCTGGATGTGACAAGGTCTCAAGCTATTATGACAATTACCTCGACATCGCTTTCAATTCTCGAATTGCGTCCGTCTTCATAAAAAATAATTTTTAAAATAAGGCATGACAACATATTATGACCATTTGATCACATGTCATCTGATTTTTTAGATCATCGACAGTAGCACTGTGTCCTGGTTGGATTTCAACTTCCTTTAGCCAATTAGAATCCCTCAAAAAATCGGTAAACGGACAGTTCGTATTATGGCATACCTGGATCGACTGAAGGCGGACGTTTCGTACGATTTACCCGGACGGTTCGTACGGTCACTAAGCCGAACCTTTTTTCAATAATTTTTCGTTGGGCGGACAGTTCGTACGGTTCATCATTACCCTTTTTTTTTTAATCTTTTCGGTCTCACCCGGACGTTTCGTACGATGAAATCACGTTCCATGTCAAATCTTCCACTTTTTGTTGCCATTTTTCGTTTTTGTATATTAAGAAAAATTATGTGGACAATTGATTAGTGGTCCTCATAGGAGGCCTATGAAGGTATTAATCACTTAATTTTAGGTAGATTTCCGTCCGGGTTCCAAGAAAAAGAACAATGGACCGTACGAACCGTCCGGGAATCCAACTAACCAAGGCCCGTTTTTTTTTCTTCTTCCATCACAGGCATCAAGTGTTTTTACAACTTTTTTTTTTTATTTCCAAAAATTGTTTTTAGCTGATTCCCGTAGGAAAGTAGGCTATTTTTATTTTATAATTTTGAATTTATACTCGGTTAAAAAAAGCCTCGAGGCAGCCTCGAGAAGCAGCGGATTTCCTCCGGAAAAGCCTTCCCAAATCCTACATTTGATATCCAATCTCACACGAGCCCCGCACTCAAAAACTGTCCATCGCCTTACAAATTTTTTTTTTGTTTCAATTCAAACCAAGTGATTTTTCCCGCCAAATTTTAAAATTTTCATTTCATTTCCACCCATAGAATAAGTACGTGCGAGTGCGTTACAAGCAAAATTAACGGATTCGTTGACTCAGGAGATGAACCTGAGCAATTTTTGACCGATTCCCCCCTTTAGTTACCGAGAAAATCAAGTAATTGCACTTAAGACCCTAAGCAAAGTACCAGAACCACTGACCCGATTTAAGTCATTTTCAATAGGTTTCCTTCTCAATTGTTTAAGGCCCCAAATTCCGAGTTTCATAAGCCTCATGCAAAAATTGCTCCAGTTATGCGATGAACGTTTACATATATGTATATATAAACCTGAAAGGAACCCCCTATGTTTTTGTGATCCCCAGAGCTTCCTGATCACGAATATATAAGCCTCTAGCCTGGGAGCCTCCGTGACGACCACCTCAATAGCCTACTTTCCTACGGAAATCCGCTAAAAAAAAAAAAAAAAATAGATGAGGGAAAAACAAAAAATCCCCGTCTCAGTAAAAGGGCAACACTGTTTATAAAAAGAGGGATTCTTATGGGGTGTTCACTTCGCCTCAGCTCTACACGACGCGAGCGCCGTGGGAAAAGGCTGAAGTTTTGAGGACCCCTCTAAAGCGCGCCTTTTATGAAAATCGCATATCGTTCTTGCCAAATCTCCGCTACTGTAATTAATTTTTTTTTTTTGCGAAATTTTGTTTTTGAGTCCATAATCGTGTCCTTCTTATGCAACGCTCCTTGGATTTTTGAAATTTTTATTTTTGCATCTCTAAAAAATAGAAAAAAAGAAGTTATCAAAAAGTTAAGGAGCACTGCAATTGTAGGTCCTAATTCTAGAAAGATTCCAAAAAACCGCGCAAAAAAATTTCAATTACAGCGCCCGCAATTTGGCAAGAACGAAATAATGGCGATTTGAACTTAACAGGCTAATTTCGAGTTATTGATGATTGTTGGCGAAAGTACCATACTCGTAGGTCACAGGTCCGATCTTCACCAAATTTGCACCATAGATTAGGGCCTTTGGAGGTTGGCGCTAGGAATACGGTAGCGTTCCGCATCCCTCAAAAAACGGAGCTTTGTACAGACAACCGATATACACCGAATTTTTACCTTAGGGTTGAGTTAGTAAGCTTTAGCATAGGTGCTTGTCGACATGAGTTCAGGTCCCACGTGTTATCTTATCATATGAAAATTTTGTAAAAAAAATTTACTTAATATTTTTAGTAGATGATGTTTGGTTTAATTATCTTTTTTTATTTTCTCAATTTAGTTCTTGAAGGGAGCACTGAATTCGACTGCGCTGATATGAGGTGCTGGAAGAGAAAGGGAAGGAATGCGCGAGAGGGTCACGTAAGAGCGGTTTGGGGTGAAGTTCCTTACTTGGTTACTTTCCTCGATCAGAAAGGTCAGGCTTACTGTTTTGGGGTTCTTATCAATCAGAACAGAGTGTTGACCACTTGCTTGTGCGTCTTTACTTGGGTGAGTCCGAAGACGTGGAAGCAAAAAGAGGCGAGCGCCATCACTCTTTTTTATGGAAGTGTCGACCTCAATGACCCGAGAGGACGCAAAAGGAAAGTCTCCGAAGTACATTTTCAACCAACTTGCCCCAAAGCGAACTTGTACGAAATTCCATTTGACTTCGCAATGATAGTACCGGAAAGGCCGTTTGGAAATCCCTTTCAGACTGTCTTCATTAGGAGCAAAAGTAGAGACCAGCTATTCAATGATATCGGGGTTGGGATCGCAACTTTCAAGCGATGTTTTTCGTTCGGCTATGGTAGATACGCAATATTCCCGACGGATCCCAATCACGACTCCACATGCGAGGGAACCTACGGCACCATTTTGCGCAAATATGATTACCGAATGTTGGGGAGTAATGCATGCAATAGGTTGTACAAGGAGTGTTGTCTACTAACAGATTTTTGGCAGAACATAAAAAACGAGACCGGGTTTGGCTACACTCCTATCAGATTTAAACACGTTCATTGTCTTCTCAGAGGGAAAAAATACAGCGCATGTTACGGAGAAACGGGTACCCCTCTGATCTCAAACGATGGATATTTTTTCGGCTTCGTCAAAGGACATTCACAATGCGAGAAGACGAGAGGTACGACTCAAGATGCCGGTATAGACACATTCACAGACGTTTCATCCGGAATTAAGTTCTTCGGAGACTACTACCAACGGACGGATCCGTTCCCCCTTGTACCGGACGATCTCCCGGACAACATACAAGAGGAAAATATCGACACGAACCCAAGACTTCTCAAAAACGAAACCGAGGCGATTAAAAACGAATTCGGCGTAGACCCCGCAGTCGCAAATGTAGGTTCTAAAACTGGCAACGATACCTCAGACGAAGATTACGACGATTACCTCTACGGCGGTTCCGAATCTCGAATTCCCTCCTTCGTAATTGAAATAATTCTAATTTTCATAATAAAAATTACATAATGGAGCCCATTGTATTTCCATTTCATAACATCACAAGATTTTTCTAGATTTTCAGGACTTCGACAACCACCAAAGTATCTTATTTGTGTTGTATAATATCGTCTTGGTATCTCTAGTACCTACTTTCAGTTAGGACTGCCGGTCATGGTCCAGAGGGGAGCTCCGAAAGGATTCGTCGGGGGTCTGCTACGATTGCTCTTCGTCGACGTATTTCGTCGATGTATTTCAAAGGCGTTGGGAATTTTTTGTTTCACGAAAACAAAGAAATTCATTTACTGCTTCCAAACCAAAAAATCCTCTAAAAGGTAGCGCGATTTGACTCTTAGTAATCATCCTTTGTAATTTAATTACCTTTAAAAGTATTGGTCCTGGAGCTTGCCCAGAGACACGAACTTTCTCAAAGGTCTACAGATTTCGGGGGATCCATAAATTTCGGGGGAAATGAATCCTTTTTTTCTAACATAACTTGAATTTGGTGATAATTTTATGAAAATGGGACTAATTTCACTCAAACACATTATAATTACCTAATTAGTTGATTAATTAATTAAATTTTGGAAAAAAATTTTCAATCATAACGTGAATTTGATGATAATTTTCTAAAAATGGGACTAATTTCACTCAAACACATTATAATTACCTAATTAGTTAATTAATTAATTTTTGAAAATAATTTTTTTTTTTTTTTTTGCAATCATAACTTGAAATTTGGTGATAATTTTATGAAAATGGGAAAATTAAGTTAATTAGTCATAATTACCTAATTACATAGTTAATTACCTAATTAGTTAATGAAATTTAATCGGGATCACGTGAAGATTATTTGTTTAAAATTTGGTGAAGATCGGACCGGTAGAAAGCCCGTAGCACATTTTTGCAAACTTTAGACAGACATATCTCCGCCATTTTGTCGAATTTCAAAAATCGCTCTCGTCACTTTCAAGATAACCACGAAAGGAAGATTGTGTGAAAATTTCGTGAAAATCGGATGAAAATTGTGGCCGTGAAGTGTTCCGGAAAAAAAGGCGACGGACGGACGGCCGGCACCACAGACAAAGTCATGTCCGATAAAGATCAAAAGTCAGTTTGACCCTAGGGGGTCTGGAAGACCCTTCCCCGAAAACCCGAATCCGACGGTATTACAATAACTTCTCTTTGAGAAAGTTAATGAGACACATCCGGACTTCCTAGGACTCGGAGTTCTCCCGTAGGAGCAATAAATGTATGGTAAAATGTAAAAATAGTGGCTATTTTTCAAAGTTGAAAGCCTTACCAATTCCAAACTATAAAATATAGCCAAATTCGACTTTTATTAATCATCCTATGTAATTTAATTACCTATAAAATGAAGCACATCCGGACTTCCTAGGACTTGGCGTTCTCCCTTAACCAGGGGCGGACTGGGACCTTAGGGTGTGGGTGGGTTTTCAGTTAAGGGGACGCCAGTGGATGGGGGGGGGGGCAGAAAATTGCTATTTTCTGGAAAACTTAGGAAATAACTTTTTCAATTCTGAAAATTAGGCATTTATAACTGTTGATTTTGAGGTTTTCGACGAAAATTAGGCATCGTAAATGTTGATTTTGTGGGGTTTTTGACGAAAATTAGCCTCTAAAAATGTTGATTTTGAGGTTTTTGACGAAAATTTGGCTTTTTAAATGTTGATTTTGAAGTTTTAAGACAAAAATTAGGCTTCATAAATGTTGATTTCAAGGTTTTTTGACAAAAATTGGGCTTTAAAAATGATGATTTTGAGATTTTTGGATGAAAATTAGGCTTCATAAATGTTGATTTCGAAGTTTTTTTAAAACCAAAATTGGGCTTTACAAATGATGATTTAGAGGTTTTTGAAGAAAATTTGGCTTTTAAATGTTGATTTTGAGGTTTTTTTTTAAACCAAAATTGGGCTTTACAAATGATGATTTAGAGGTTTTTGAAGAAATTTAGGCTTCATAAATGTTGATTTTGAGGTTTTTTTTTTAAAAAAACCAAAATTGGGCTTTACAAATGATGATTTAGAGGTTTTTGAAGAAAATTTGGCTTTTAAATGTTGATTTTGAGGTTTTTTTTTTAAACCAAAATTGGGCTTTACAAATGTTGATTTTAAGGTTTTTCACGACGATTTGGCTTTTTAAATGTTGATTTTGAGGTTTTTGTACGAAAATTAGGCTTCATAAATGTTGTTTTCGAGGTTTTTTTTTTTTATACCAAAATTGGGCTTTACAAATGTTGATTTTGAGGTTTTTCACGACAATTTGGCTTTTTAAATGTTGATTTCGTGGTTTCTGGACGAAAATTAGGCATCATAAATGTTGATTTCGAGGTTTTTTTAAACCAAAATTGGGCTTTACAAACGTTGATTAATGATTTTGAGGTATTTTTTTTAAAACGAAAATCAGGCTTCATAAATGTTAATTTCGAGGTTTTTTTTAGCGGATTTCCGGAGGAAAGCAGGCTATTGGGGCCGGCCTCACGGCGGCTTTCGCCTTAGAGGCTTATATATTCGTGATCAGGACGATCTCCTGATCACGAAAATATAGGTCATTCCCAATCTTGGCGATATATATATATATATATATTTATATATATATATATATTATATATTATTTATATATGTACCGACGCGATAACTCGAGCTAGGATTGTTTGAATTAAACGAGACTTGGTATTTAAAGCTTTTGTTTCACCAGGTAGAAGCCTATTGAAAATGGCTTGAATCGAGAAAGCGGTTCTGGTACTTCGCTTAGGGCATAAAGGGCATTTTCGTGATTTTCTCGGAACCTGAAGGTTTGAGATGGTTAAAAATCGTGACGGGAAAGTCCTAGGGGCCGAGGATCATAGTTAATAGCAGTTTAAATTTCAAAATCGGTTCTGGGATTTGTCTAAGGGGCCTAAATGGAATTTCGTGATTTTCTTGTAACCTTAAGGTTTGAGATGGTTGAAAATCGTGATGTGAATGTCTGATGATCCGCAGACCATATTAAGAACGGTTCAAATCACGGAAGATGTTCTGGGACCCACGTTTAGGGGCCTAAATGGAATTTCGTGATTTCTTCGATACCGGAAAGTTTGAGATGGTTGGAAATGGAGACGGAAATATGTTATGGCCCGAGGACCATAGTAGAAGACAGTTGAAATCGCCTAAGCGGTTCTGGGACTCTCCTGAGGGACTGGGGCGGGAAACTAGGACATCAAGGCAAACTAGGACAAACTAGGCGCGGGGGGGGTGAAACTAGGACATCAAAGATAGGCTTAGGGAAGGCCTTTCCGGAGGAAATCCGCCGCTTCTCGAGGCTTTTACGAAAATTAGGTTTTACAAATGTTGATATTGAGGTTTTTCGCGAATTTTTGGGGATATTTGCAAACAAAAAAAATATCTTGAGCTTTCCCACACACCCCCCCCCCTGGGGATAGCTTACGACCCCAGTTTGGGAGCCACTGAGCAAAAATAACGCTTAGAAAACCTGAACCCCCCCGGCCAGTCCGCCCCAGCTCCCCCCCCCACCTTATTTAATTTCCAACTTTTATTCCCCAATCCCCCACCCCAAAACACAATTTTTCTCCCCGCCCAATGACAATTGATCTAAAATCCTTCCCTTACCCCTAAATTTCACATTCAAATGCAAATTTTGGTCTTAAATGGCACGACACCATATTCCTGATGTTTTTTTGGCGGGGAAGTTAAGGGCCCATCCAGCGCCGGTCGCGAGGGCGGGGCGACCCGCATAACACGAGGGTTTTAAAACTTATCCCTCCCCTTCAATTGGCAGGAGGAGCCGGTTCTCTCCGCCCACTTGTCTTTGATTCGTTGAAAAAGCCGCGTGATTCAAAATTTGTTGAGATAGTATTTCAATGATAACTAAAGATTGAGTCATCGGAATTGATTCAAAATTTGCATACTTATGTTCTTTGTTATGTGGAGCGCATTTCACTAAACAATTCTTTAAAAAGTTTTAAAAAAAATTTAAACATTTTTTTTTTACTACAAAGATTTATTTTTATTACAATAAGTTTAGTGGAATGCGCGGAGAAATAAATAAGCTTCATTTTGAAAAAAGTCCGGTCCAGATCGGATCATTTTTCTATGAGCTATCATTGAATAACTGTTTTCACGGCCCCTTAATATAACTTTTTCCTGCTTCTGTAGTTTTTTACACCGAGAGTTTTTGTTAGGTAAATTATCGACAGCACGACTGACTACTAATGTCCGATAATAGGAAATAGTCAGTTTGACCCTAAGGGGTATTCTTGGCGGAAATTCGGTTATTACAAAGGTGTTACAATGATGAGAAAGTTTAAAAAAAATTTATTCACACAAAGTGTCTACAAAAAGTTGCGAGGAATCTCCTGCTGGCTTCTTTCGAATACGAAGTTTTGAGACTCCAGTGTGGATGCTCATATGTGACTTCAAACTGTTTGATAGGGCGAATTTGGCCTTACAGGGGCTATTCTTCTATGTGGACACTCATGTGTGACTTCAAAAAGATCGATAAGGCAAACTTTTCATCACAGAGCATACATTTGTATGGCTTTTCTCTGGTGTGGGCTCTAATGTGAGAGTTCAAATTTTTCAATAGAGCGAACTTGGCCTCACAGAGCTTACAATTGTAAGGCTTTTCTCCGGTGTGACTCCTCATGTGATTTTTCATGGAGGTTGAAAAAGAAAACGCGGCCTCACAAATGTCACATTTGTAAGGCTTTTCTCTGGTGTGGACTCGCATATGCGTCTTCATATTGCTTGATTGGGTAAACTTGGCCTCACAAAACTTACATTTGTAAGGCTTTTCCCCGGTGTGACGCCTTGTGTGATTTGTCATAGAGGTTGAAGAAGAAAACGAGGCCTCACAAATGTCACATTTATAAGGCTTTTCTCCAGTGTGGACTCTCATGTGTAACTTTAAATAACTTGATCGGGCGAATTTGGCCTCACAGATGTCACATTTGTAAGGCTTCTCTCCGGTGTGGGTAATTGTATGCTGCTTCAGATTACATGGTAGGGAAAACTTTGCCTTACAAAGTTCACATTTGTAAGGCTTTTCTCGGGTGTGGGTCCTTGTATGATAAATCAGACTACCAGGTTGGGCAAGCTTTGCCTTACAAATCTCACATTTGTAAGGCTTCTCTCCTGTATGTGTTCTCTTATGTTGCTTCAGACGAATTGGATGACAGAACTTGGCCTCACAAAACTCACATTTATAACCCTTTTCTCTTACGTGGACTTTTTTGTGCGACTTCAAATCCCTCGATTGGGCGTAGGCCTCAAACACCTTACATTTGTAAGGCTTTTTCTTTTCATGGCTCTTTAAATGCTTCTTAAGACTAGAAGACTTGAAAAAGTGACGCCAGCACGTGGCACATTGATAGAGTCCCTCCTTTTCATTTCTCCCTTCCAAGTCCCAAACGTAAATTTCTTGTTTTACGACCGCTTTTTCCAGCTCTATCTCTTCAGATTCTTCATTTTCTTCTTTAATGATTACGTCATGGGCGAATAAAGGTTCTTCTTTTATATAAATCTCTTCGTCCTCATACTCCAGCTTGATTTCTCGCTTTTCCGCCATATTCAAAAGACACAATCTGGAAGTGGCAAAAAAGGTTAAATTAATCGTCTTAAATTATTAAAAATTCATTTTACCTGCTTCAAATTGAACGACTTAAGTTTAAAACAAAGAAAAAACAGAAGCTGCCGGATGGAAGTTGGAAATTTTGGAATGGATACATATTGGATAGTGGAATCATAGATTATCTATATAGAGGATCTATTACAGATTTTCTATTATTATTATTATTATTATAATATTTTCTTCTAGTACAGATTATCTATAATAATATACTCACAGATTATACTTATATACTGATATACTGAATATACTTAATAAACGAAAATTGAACTTGAGAGGTTATAAGATGTTTATCTTTATCGGTGTTGCCAACCTAAGCAATGAACATCCCTACTATTTGGCGGGAAAACGATTTTTAATAATTTAAAAAAATTTCAATGATAATCGCAGGATTCCTTTATTTTATTTTGAAATCTGGGTAAAAGGTTCTTTTTTTAAGAAAAGGGTATACAATTTTGCAGAAAAGAGACTTTTCTTATCAAACAAGGTTTAAAACCATATAATTATAGAGGGTCTTTTTTTTTGTCAAAAAATGTTTAAAATCATGCTTAAAAGGGCATTTTCCTGACAAAAATGGTGAAATGATTCTAAAAAGGGTCTATTCGTGTCGAAAAAGATTCAAAATCAGGTGATAAATGGTAATCTGTCAGAAAATTACTTTTCTAGTAGAAAAATCGTCAAAATATGACTGAAAGGGCCTTTCCTTGTCAAAACAGGCTTGCTCAGGTACATATGTATTTACAGAAATATTTACAATGAAAAAAAAAAAAAAAAAATTTTTTTTTTAATCACTTCTATTTTGTCGAGCTAATTCAGGGTTAAATTGGGAATTGTATTTTTGTCTGAAATCAGGTTGAGGTTTTGGTTGTTCGGTTATCGGCGGGGGTTTGCCAAGAAGTTTCGCCAACGTGATTTCTTTCCTTAATTTCTCTTCGGCTTCCCTTTTGAGCCTTTTCGCCCTCAATTCTTCGATGGAAGGTTTCCCACTTCTTTTCTTCTTCGCTTTCTTTTTGCTGTCAGTTTTTTCGATTTCGTCGCCCCTTTTGCCGAGATACGAGTTGATTTTGTTGAGCGGGTCGTATTTTTGTTTTTTGTCCGTCTGAACCTCAGAGTCGTCTTCAGCTTTTTGAAGGCGATCCGGGAGTTTGTTGAACCACGAGATTTTACCGGTCGACTCAACCGTGTCCTGGCCTAAATAAGTCAAGTAGCCGATCTGCTTCTCATATTTCTCTTTTTCTTCCTTCTTCTCGTTTTCATACTCTTTGTTTGACTTTTTAACCTTGTCGTCGCCTTTTTCGAGATCTTTGAAGAAGTTGACGTGCTCCTCGGGCCGTTCAGGAGGTGCTTCCTCGACTGTTGAGCCATCATAGCGACTTCTGGTGTTTTTACGCAATAAATCTAACCTCGCTTCTTTTTCCTGTAAAACAAAATAGAATTAGTACAAAATAGTCCCTTAAAAGATAAGATTTTCATAGGCCACCACTTTTGACAAATCAGAGGCCTTGCAACAATCAGAAGATTTGAATAGCCAATCAGAGGCCTCCCATTTTGAGCCAAACCTCATAGACCAATCAGATGCCTTACTACGATCAGGAAGTCTTGAATGGCCAATCAGGAGGCTTGAATAGCCAATCAGAGGCCTCCAATTGGAAGCCTTTAGCACTTTTAGGCCACACTCATTGACGCGTAGCCAATCAGAGGCCGTCGTCATTTCTAGGTCATCCCTTAAACCAATCAGAAGACAAAGAAATATTTCAAACAATCTCTTACAGCAAGTTCGATTCTCCTTTGTTTCTCTTCTTCTTCCTCCCTCGCCTTCGCCTCGTCCCTTCTCACTCTCGCGATATTCTCCTTCGTCCGAACATGCCATCTACAAAACAATTAAAATAATTAAATCAAATAATAAAAAAGACAAAATTTTACCTTTTTTTGGGCAAAATATTCATTTTTGAACGTCCTCAATCAGTCAACACAATATTTATAACCTTACCAATTGATAACTTTCGTGATAAACGATCTACAAGGCATTGACTCTTGACAAGGAGGCTTCGTTCCAGGTTATACTCAATAAGATAACTTTTGTAAACTTTAAAAATATAAATTATTTAATATTTTAATGATGATTTGTTGATGAACTACCATGCTTAAAATATTGCGTCATTTTGGGTAAGATTTGAAATTCGTTTTTGTTTGTTTTCCTGTAAATAAGCACTGAAATGTTCAATTTTTCACAGATTTGGAGGATCGAGGGCATTTTCACTGGCTGGTTGTCGTCAAACAGCCTATGATTCTGATGGAAAAACGACGGTGACGACTTTAAATACAGAGCATGGTTCCAGCGTCATGGTTGACACTGTCAGCGAAGTATGTTCAGAGGTTCCCAAACTTTTTCACAGTGCACCCCCCTTTTAAACAATTGAAAACCTTTGCGTCCCCCCCCCCCAAAAGTTTTGAATGTTAACTTTGAGGTTTTTGAAGAAAATTGGGGTTTTAAAATGTTGATTTTGAGGTTCTTGGACGAAAAATTGGCTCTTTAAACCATGATTTTAAGGTTTTGACGAGAAATTGTCCCTTGAAAGTTGATTTTGAGGTTTTTCTAAACGAAAATTTGTCTTTATAAATGCTGATTTTGAGGTTTTTTACGAAAAGTTTGCTCTTAAAACCTTGATTTTGAGTTTTTATTTATTTATTTATTTATTTTTTTTAAGAATAATGGCTCTTAAAACCTTGATTTTGAAGTTTTTTTTGGACGAAAAATGGCTCTTAAAACCTTAATTTTGTGGTTTTTTGATGAAAAATTGGCTTTGTAAATGTTGATTTTGAGGTTTTTGACGAAAAATTTTCTTAAGTTGATTTTGAGGTTTTTCTAAACAAAAATTTGGTTTTATAAATTTTGAGGTTTTTGACGAAAATTTGGCTCTTAAAACTTTGATTTTGAGGTTTTTGGACGAAAATTGGGCTTTACAAATGTTGATATTGAGTTTTTTGACAAACATTTGCTTCTTAGAACCTTGATTTTGAGGTTTTTGAACAAAAATTGGGCTTTACAAATGTTGATATTGAGGTTTTTGTTGAAAATTTGGCTCTTAAAACCTTGGTTTTGAGATTTTTGACGAAAAAAGGCTCTTATACTTCGATTTTGAGGTTTTTGAACGAAAATTAGGCTTTGCAAATGTTGATATTGAGGTTTTTGTTGAAACCTTGGTCTTGAGATTTTTGACGAAAAAAAGCTCTTATAACTCTGATTTTTTGGTTTTTGAACGAAAATTGGGCTTTGCAAAGGTTGATATTGAGTTTTTTGATGAAAATTTGGCTCTTAAAACCTTGATTTTGAGATTTTTGACGAAAAAAGACTCTTAAAACTTTGATTTTGACGTTTATGTGAACGAAAATTATGCTTTACGAATGTTTATTTTGAGGTTTTTGACGAAAAATATCTCTTAAAACTTTTATATTGAGTTTTTTGACGAAAAATATCTCTTAAAACTTTGATATTGAGTTTTTTGACGAAAATTTGGCTCTTAAAACCTTTCTTTTGACCAAAATTTGGCTCTTAAAACCTTGGTTTTGACCAAAATTTGGCTCTTAAAACCTTTCTTTTGACGAAAATTTGGCTCTTAAAACCTTTCTTTTTACCAAAATTTGGCTCTTAAAACTTTTTGACGACGATTTTTGACGACAAAAGACTTTTAAAAAAACTTTGATTTTGAGGTTTTTGTGAACGAAAATTGGGCTTTACAAATGTTGATATTGAGTTTGTTTGACGAAAATTTGGCTCTTAAAACCTTGCTTTTGACATTTTTGACGAAAATGGCTCTTAAAACTTTAATTTTGAGGTTTTTGGAAGAAAATTATGCTTTACAAATGTTTATTTTGAGGTTTTTGAGAAAAAATATCTCTTAAAACTTGGAGGTTTTTGGACGAAAATTGGGCTTTACAAATGTTGATATTGAGTTTTTTGACGAAAATTTGGCTCTTAAAACCTTGATTTTGACGAAAATGGCTCTTAAAATTTTAATTTTGAGCTATTTAGAAGAAAATTATGCTTTAAAAATGTTTATTTTGAGGTTTTTGACGAAAAATTTGCTCTATAAATGTCGATTTTAAGATTTTTGATGAAAAAAATGTTCATTTTTGACGAATAGATAAGTTAATTTTGTCATTTTATTAGCAAAAGTGTTCAACTGATATTTTCAGATTAAATTACATGCACAAAAAAAAAATAACCCGGGGACAGCTTATGCCCCCCAGTTGGGGGATGAGCCTTCACATTGGAGGCCTCTGATTGGTCAAGAATTTTCCTCTAATAGTCTTCAATGCCTTTTAGATCGGTTTTCGTTTAAACAATGGAATTTTGATCATCGGCCCAGTCGTTTTATTCAGGAAATCAGTTTTGAGCTGGAATGTCCAGTCCGACCTCGACATAAATGAACAATCTTTGAACCTATTCAGCAAAATAGAGCCGAAATTAGGTAAAAATACATTCAAAAAAACAATTTTAATTTAAATTTCGTTTAAAGACATTCTAGTCATCGGATTCGCTGGAGATCAGTCGCTCACCATGAAAATGCGTCAGAAGCTTCTTCCATTTTACCGCAAGACGAAAATCAACATGGAGATCCTCCCAACGGAAAAAGCGGCGTCAACTTTCAATTTTCTGAGCTCCGAAGCCCGTCATGTTGCCGCGGCAATGATTCCGCCGGAAAATTTAAAGTTCACTTATGACGAAATCGCGCAAACTAAACTTAGTCAAACTCGAATATACAAAGATTACTCATAATTTGTACATAATAAAGTATTTTAGGTAATTTAATGCTCCTTTTTTCTTGTCCTAGACATTTGGTGTCCGAAAAGGTTCTAATAAAATGATTCTGAAAGTTAAGAAATAAAAATTTATATACAAAGGTTAAAATGTGAAGTTATTTGTCTTCATCCATATATTCAGGTGTCTCGTTTTCATCATTTTCTGGTGAGTTCCTGACCGGCGGAGGTATTGAACCAGATTTCATGAGATAGTACTCGGAATTGAAAATGTCAACGAGGCTCAAATGGAGAGTCGATATCGCTCTTTCGTATATCGAAGGAATTTTGAGTGGATCGCCCAGTTTTTGCTCAAATGCGATATAATTCATCCAAATTTCTATAAAATTATACAAAACAGATGAGTTTTTAGTTGTTTTAAATGTAGGAAACCTGTGTTGTTATCGCCGAATTGGGAGACTGCGAGTAGATGACATTTTCGGATAAGGTTGACGTTGATGGTTGGCTGCATTTCTTCTAAATCGATCATTTTTTGGTGGAGTTGGAGAGAGAGGTGGTTGGAGAGGGTGAGCTCGTCGTAAAGTTTCCGCCCGGCAACGATACCGCGGTTTAATGTCACCCATTGCAAATAGAGCGGTTTTAACGCTTTTGCTATTGAAGGGCTTGACTTGAGGCCTTGCTGGTAAAGAGCTTCTAACTGGAAAAACAAACAAAATATGATATGGAGTATGGGTGGTTGGGGGAGTATGGGAGGAATGGGAAAGATTGTGGGGGGATAGGAGGGATATGGGATTGTGAGGGGAATGGGAGGGAGTGTTGGACGAAAGGGCGAGAGTGTGGGGTGGTGGGGGATGGAAGGGAGTGTCGGGTGGTGGGGAGATGGGAGGGAGTGTGGGATTATTGGGAGATAGGAGGGAGTTGGGGGGAGGTGGGAGGGATTGTGGGTGGGAATTGGAGAGGGAGTGTGGGGGGAATGGGAAGGAGTGTGAGAGGGTGTGGGAGGATTGTGGGAGGAATGGGAGGGTGTGGGGGGATGGTGGGAGGAATGGGAGGGAGTGTGGGGTGGTGAGGGGAATGGGAGAGATTGTGGGGGGATGGGAGAGAGTGTTGGAAGGTGGGGGGGGAGTGTATGGGGGGATGGTGGAAGGGAAGGTCGGAGGAGTGGGAGGGTGTGGGGGGACGGTGGGAGGAATGGGAGGGAGTGTAGGAAGGTGGGGGGGGGAGCGTGTGGGGGATGGTGGAGGAATGGGAGGGAGTGTGGGAAGGTGGGGGGTGTGTGGGGGATGGTGGGAGGGAGTGTGGGAAGGGGGGAGCGTGGGGGGGGGGATGGTGGGAGGAATGGGAGGGAGTGTGGGAAGGTGGGGGGAGCGTGTGGGGGATGGTGGGAGGAATGGGAGAGAGTGTGGGAAGGTGGGAGGGGGTGTGGGAAGGTGGGAGGGTGTGGGGGACGGTGGGAGGTATGGGAGGGAGTGTGGGAAGGTTGGGGGGCGTGTGGGGAGATGGTGGGAGGAATGGGGGGTGGTGGGAGGAATGGGAGGGAGTGTGGGAAGGTGGGGGGAGCGTGTTGGGGGATGGTGGGAGGAATGGGAAGGGTGATGGGAGGAATCGGAGGGAGTGTGGGAAGGTAGGGGAGTGGGGGGATGGTGGGAGGGGGGTGGGAAGGTGGGAGGGTTTGGGGGGACGGTGGGAGGAATGGGAGGGAGTGTGGGAAGGTTGGGGGGGGCGTGTGGGGAGATGGTGGGAGGAATGGGGGGGTGGTGGGAGGAATGGGAGGGAGTGTGGGAAGGTGGGGGGAGCGTGTTGGGGGATGGTGGGAGGAATGGGAGGGGTGATGGGAGGAATGGGAGGGAGTGTGGGAAGGTGGGGGAGTGGGGGGATGGTGGGAGGGGGGTGGGAAGGTGGGAGGGTGTGGGGGACGGTGGGAGGAATGGGAGGGAGTGTGGGAAGGTGGGAGGGTGTGGGGGACGGTGGGAGGGTGTGGGGGATGGTGGGAGGAATGGGAGAGTTTGGGAAGGTGGGGGGACGGTGGGAGGGGGTGTGGGAAGGTGGGAGGGTGTGGGGGGACGGAGGGAGGAATGGGAGGGAGTGTGAGAAGGTTGGGGGGGCGTGTGGGGAGACGGTGGGAGGAATGGGAGGGAGTGTGGGAAGGTGGGAGGAATGGGAGGGAAGGTGGGAGGAATGGGAGGGAGTGTGGGAAGGTGGGGGGATGGTGGGAGGAATGGGAGAGTGTGGGAAGGTGGGAGGGTGTGGGGGGACGGTGGGAGGAATTTGAGGGAGTTTAGGAAGGTGGGGGGATGGTGGGAGGAATGGGAGGGAGTGTGGGTAGATGGGGAGGGGAGGAATGGGAGGGAGTGTGGGAAAGTGGGGGAAGGTGGGAGTGTGGGGAGATGGTGGGATGACTGTGGGGTAAGGTGTGGGAAGGTGAGGAGTGGGAAGTAGGAGCGTGTGGGGGGGGGATGGTTGAAGGAATGGGAGGGAGCGTGGGAAGGTCGGGGGATGGGTGGGAGGAATGGGAGGGAGTGTGGGAAGGCGGGTGGGAGTGGGAGGGTGGGGGGGGTGTGGGGGTATGGGAGGGTGGTAGAATGAGGGGGACTATGGTATGGTGGGAGGATTGGTTGATAGGGGGGGGGGGAGTACATTAGGGAGAGGATATGTGGGAGTAAGGGAGCTGGGTGAAATGTGAATCATGGCAGGGAGGCAAGTGGTGCAGAGAAACAAGGCATTGACTTACTTTTCTGGAATCAATCAACTGGTAATATTGAAGGATGTATTTCCACAAAGGAAGCGTTTCGTCTTCTTTGCCTTGAAACGCTTTCATCGCCTCGTTGAAGACCAAAAGGCCATTTTTGTCGTCATTCTGCTTCATATAGAACATAATCCTGCGGTACCAAAGTTTCCACGAATGGGGCAAAGCGTCAGTCGCCGACTGCAAGAACGATGGAAGTTTGAGGTCGTTGTTCTGGATCTGCTCGAACCAAATCAAGTAAAACTGTTCGGTAAGCTTCTTCTTGTTGTGAGCGAAAAGAAGTGCTCGGACGAAGCAGTTTTTGATCATTTTGTTGTGGTTTTCATGTCCTCCATTTTTAAGCTCATACATCTTCTGGACGTACATCATGACCATATCAGAAGTGGGCACCTGCTCGATGGCGCTCTCGTAAATCTGGCAGCAATTGTTGATCCTAGTCCGAAGAGAAAGTTCCTTCTTTCCCAACTCCCTTTTCGCCAGCATGTCCCACGTTTTTTCAGAATTCGGAAATTTACTGACAAGATCGCTAAAAAAAATGTCTATCATGGATTAACTCTTTATGAGCTCTTACTCGATTATTTTTTCCTGGAGCTTTTCCGTGAAATCGAATTCGCTGGCAACCTTCATCAGTTCAATTCCAAAGTCGGCTTCATTGACTTTTTTGATCGACATTTCATAAATCACTTCCGCCAACTTCCCACATAGGACTGGATCAGTTATCTGCGATTCTTCTTCTGGTTTTTCTTCTTTTTTCACATTTTTGCCTTCAAATTAATTAAATAAAAAATTTAAAAAAAAAAAAAATTGATTACCAGGGGATAAATATTCTTTTCGCTTTGCAGCCGCATGTTCTAATTCGAGGCGGAAACTTGCTTTGTAGATTTCTTTTGAGTCTTTGTGAAGGTGGAGGCCGGTTAGAATGTATTTTCGAGCTTTGTCGACAGCATGGCAGTGCCTGAATTCATATTCGGCAGCGAAAACGAATAAATCTGGTCTGTCTCCATGGCGACTTATGAATTGATCTAAAATTTTGCTTCCCCACGAGAAGAACCTCTGAAAAAAGTAATTTTTAAATCACAGAAATTAAAAATTATTTAAAAAATCGTTGGTTTTTTTCTTTTTTTCTGCAATATCTCGAAAACCGTTAGTCGTAGGCGAAATAATTTTTAGTGCAAAATTGAAGATAATTAAATTTGCTATAATTTTGAGCTAATATGATTTTTTCGTAGGACCAAACGTTTCTGAGCTACAAGGCCGCAAAACAACCGGGGTTTATATTTTGACCTCTAAAGGACAGAAGACGTCATCTAATCAAAAAAGTGTACTTAATAAAAGTTGTAGAGAATTCAATTACCTATAGAAACCAACTCTCAAAAAGCAATTAACGATCAATAGCAGGGGTGGGGGTAAATTTAAAAAAAAATTCATTCAAAAATTGAAATTTAAAAAAAATCTGTAAAACCAAAATTAAACCCTATAAAATTTGCTGCAAATTTGATTTTATAAGATTTTTTGTAAGACCAACCACCGTTCCTGAGCTACGAGGCAACAAAAAGTGGGATTTTCGAGTTTTTCCCATGAAAAAAGTAAGATTTTAGAAAAGTCGGAAAAAATCAAGGAAGGGGATATCCTATCAAAAAAGTGTACTAAGTAAATGTTGTAGAGAATTAAATTTCCATTTAAAATCAACTATCGAGAAGCAATTAACAATCAACATGTAGGGGTGGGGGTTTTAGAAGGGTGTACAGCCTCAAAAACGGTATAAGCTAGTTAAAAAAACACGATTGTTAACCCAGTAAGGACCTGTCGCACGGCCGCTCCACTCGGCGTCGTGTAGAAGTATAGACCTGCAGACGGACGGCATTTCTTGGGTTGTGAGGGGGGGGATTGCTAATCAGCATGAACCATCGGCACATAATGGTATTGAATGGGGAATTCGGCTGCGTTTTTTTTATTTAAAGGCAGCTTGAAGAGATAGATTGACTTGTTCTAACTACGACCGAGACATTGGCAGAATTTGAGGGGATATTTTTGAGAACCAGAATGGTTGATATCGTTTGTTCTTCCCCCATCTATTCTTTTTTTTTTTTGTAAAACCTCGGATTTGTAGGGCAAGAAGTAGTCCCGAAGTTGAAGACAAATTACTTGACATAGAATTGCGCGATTCATATACTCAAGAGCCCTCCTGTCGTTATACAGGAAATGAGACTTTCTCCAAATACGATTTTGCTGAGCCAAAAGCAATTAAGGGAGTGGGGGGGGGGGGGGGGTGGTGTTGGGGGCGGGGGGGGGGGGGGGGGGACGGTTGGGGGGGGCCGGGGGGGGGGGGGGGGTGGGGGGGGTGGGGGGGGGGGGGGCGGGGGGGCGGGGGGGGGGGGGGGGGGGGGGGGGGGGGGGGGGTGGGGGGGGGGGGGGGGGGGGGGGGGCGGGGGGGGGGGGGGGGGGGGGGGGGGGGCGGCGTGGGGGTCGGCGGGGGGGGGGGGTGGCGGGGGGGGAGGGTGGGGGGCGGGTCCGATTTTCTGGGAAGGTTTTTACTTTCTCTTTCAATTATTCAAAAGTAAAAAAAAAAGATTAAAAAAACAAAAAAAAAAAAAAATGATCAAATTATGGAAGCTGTTGTGACATAAAAAACAAAAACCTTTCGAGCCTACTCATGATTTCATATTCTTTTAACATTATTATCTTTGGTATGCCAAAAAATCGTTTAGTATCAGCATTGTTTTATGCCTAAGTGCATCAAAATAGGGAAAATCTATTAGTACTCCTTGCTTTAGGTTTGCCAGATTGGCCTGCAAAAAGTAGCCCAAATTGGAATAAATAGGTGCAAACTGTCAACTCCTTCAGATTTCAGTGTTCCCAGATTGGACTATAAGTTGCCCAATGCTCTAAATCGTCCAACATGGCGACCACTGGGTTGTCTTTTTTCAACAGTCATTGTTGTGTAGAACATCACCCAAATTATTATGGCTTGTTTAACATCATTTTTGTGTTTTTCAGATGGAACTTGAGAATGAAACTTTTCAATAAGCGTTGCCTCTCAATGAGATTGGTGCGAAAAACGATTTTTGAACGAGGAAAAAGTCAATTGCTCCAATCAGTGGACGCGCATTTAATTCAAATGGTGAAGATTGAAAGTGGACAATTCGAAAAACCATTCTGCAATCCGTTTTCCTGTCAAAAAAAGCAGGCTGAAAACATCAAAATCCCTAAAAAAGGCCAAGATATAAGCGAATTCGGAATTCAGATGATATCAAAAAGTTTTATACGATCAAATATTCATTGGAAAAAGCAAAGAAAAGGATGAAAATTTGTTTAGGAAAGGATGCAAAAATGTGTGAAATTTTATCATACAATTTAGATAAGATACAAGAACCGATGCCTGATGTTGATTTGAAGCTGCCTGATTTGATGGTGGATCGATAGGAAGACATTTTTGAAAAATAGGGGAAGAGCAAAGTGCTCCACATATAGGAATCTTCTTTTAGATCTCCTGAAGCAAAAAGTGCCCTAATCAGCCGACAGAATGGAAAAAGGAATCCTGGTTGGACAAGATACTCCCACGATGGAATTCAACGCGTGGAATTGCCCTTCTGAAGATGCGATCGTTTCGAGTTGAAGTTTGCTTGTTCTTCTGGCTCCCTTCCTACTTAGCTACTGTTGCGTGTGAGTAAGATGCCTGGTATTGGATGTCAGCTCAGGACCTTGAGAAACGCAAATAATAACTCCGTCAACGCCAATTCAGCCCAGAAAACTTAATTCCTCTTGAAGTCGACACTAATTTGGAAAAAGCAAGAATAGCAGCGGCCCATAATGTTCATACGATCGTGCTCGAGTGAAAAGAACAGTATTTTCTTCAAAGAACACGGCATGAAATTTTAGATTCTTGTCAGTCCATGTCTGCATCAGTGGTGTCACAAGTTCATCAAAAAGCGCATATTGAAAGCCGGTGTTGGAAAATGAGAATGGACTAAAATCACTTCATTGAATAGCCTTATGCCGCAAAGTTTCGAGACTATATTGTGGTGGTAAGTTATCAAGTGACCGTGACATTTTCCTAACTGGAAGCCTGACAAGAAATTAAAAGATAATTTCAAAAACTCCATGAAATTGTGCTAGAATGTTTCGCTACGTATTCTATAATCGAAGAATATTTCCGATATTTTGGAGAGATATTTCCCCATCCCGTAACATGGCAGGGAGCTTGAACTCAAAGTCTCTTATGTCCAGTGAATCGGAATTGCGAAGAAGTATTTTGAACCGAATCCCAGCAGGCGTACGAGGACCTGGATTTGGAAGCCAAAGGATATTGCGTTAAAGTGCAAATGAAAGCATGTCAGTTTCTTCATGATGATAAATTCAAGCAGGATTGTGGATGTGGATTCAAGATTGGTCAGTGCAGCTCTGCATGAAGAAAAGTATCTAAAAAGGAATCTTTGCAAACTATGAATTGTTTGATGAGTCAACAGATGACAGCATCGATCCCTCCAGAACAAGCTAAGAAGACATTTAAAAATGAAGTATAAAGAAGTCGAAATATGTGTCACCTTTTACCCTGAGATCTTCTCATCTATGCGGCTATCAAAATGGTATAAAAAGAAGTGCGAAAAACCTATCGATCACACTATGGACACCGGAAACACGAAGTGGTGAGCAATGGTAGAAAGTTGTTACCAAGCTTGCGCGACTAACTTGGAAATCAATGCCTCTACATTGTGAAAAAAAGGTTTCGGTATGGGATATGTGCTTCCATATCGAGCTGACATTCCTATTGAATTCGATAACACATTAACATAAAAAAGCTCGCAGAAAAAGTATTTAAGGAGTATGAAAATTCACTTTGCCCTGTTTGGAAAACGACAATAAAAGTCGAAAAGAAAG
>JAGWEN010001593.1:0-22609 GCA_018703685.1 Orius laevigatus
TTTAAAAATGTTGATTTCGAGGTTTTTTGACCAAAATTAGGCTTTTTAAATGTTGATTTTGAGGTTTTTGACAAAAGAAATTGCACGTAAAACGTTGATTTTGGGGTTTTTGACAAAAGAAATTGCACGTAAAACGTTGATTTTGGGATTTTTTAACAAAAATTGGTGTTACAACCACAATTTGGGATTTTTGACGAAAATTAAGCTTTAAAAATGTTGATTTTGAGGTTTTTGACGAAAATTAGTCTTTTTAAATATTGATTTCGAGGTTTTTGACGAAAATTTAGCTATATGAATGTTGATTTTGAGGTTTTTGACGAAAAGGCTTTTAAAATGTTGATTTCGAGGTTTTTGGACGGAAATTAGGCTTTAAAAATGTTGATTTCGAGGTTTTTTTGACCAAAATTGGGCTTTTTAAATGTTGATTTTGAGGTTTTTGACAAAAGAAATTGCACGTAAAACGTTGATTTTGGGATTTTTTGACAAAAATTGGTGTTACAACCACATTTTTGGATTTTGGACGAAAAATTGTCAATTTAAAGTTGATTTTAAGGTTTTTTGACGAAAATTAGGCTTCATATATGTTGATTTCAAGGTTCTTGACGAAAATTAAGCTTTAAAAATGTTGATTTTGAGGTTTTTGACGAAAATTAGTCTTTTTAAATGTTGATTTCGAGGTTTTTGACGAAAATTTAGCTTTATGAATGTTGATTTTGAGGTTTTTAGACGATAATTATGGTTCTTAAATGTTGATTTCAAGGTTTTTGACCAAAATTAACCTTTAAAAATGTTGATTTTGAGGTTTTTGACGAAAATTTGGCTTTTAAAACTAGATAGATCTATGATTCACGTGGCCCTTATGTCTCACGGGGTGGACCTCCCCCGGGCCACTCCGCCCCTGTTTTTACATCTACGATATGTTATTAACCATTAAAAGCAAATTTTCTGTCCATAATCCCCCCTAACATTCAATGAAAAACAGCCAATTTTCGGTCTGGTATCCCCACAAATTCAATGAAAATTGGAAGATTTGTAGAAGATCTCACAATCCCAAGGGTCATTTTGACCCCTACGACCCATCCTGACCCCCAATCTGCAAATAAAAGATATAATTACCTTATATACATAAATCCCAATACTCGTATATAAGGCGAATCGGGATGAGTGATGAGCCCTTTTAGTTGTTTTCGAGTTAATTTCAACGTAAATAATTTATACAAAAGACAATACGCTGTCGATACTATTCCACCAGCTCCAACCCCTCGTACCTAGACATTTCAATTAATAAAATAAAATAGAATAAAAGAATTCTTTTTAAAAATGAACCAATAAGATATAAATTGATACCTACACCGCCGCACATCCCAGTCTGGCCAGCAGTTTTCCGACTCCCTTTCTCCCAAGGCTCCACATGTTGGACCTTATAATAGATCTCGTCGATCACTTCATGATATGTTTTCAACCCGTACAAATTAACTGTAAACTCAACATTTGCAATAGTACAACAAAATCAAATTAAAAACCTTTAAAATAATGTGAAGATTGGATATTGGTCAATATAAGCGGATTCAAATTCATAGTCCTTTCGTTACCCCATAGAGGTAAAATATTACTTCGTTTATTCGTGGCTCCTGAACTAAGATATTTTGGCTCACCATCATCATCATCGTAATCTATAAAGAAATTATAATTTTATCCTTTCTAAAATCAAAAACTTACTTTCATCAATGTAATTCGCTTTCATTTTTATTTAAGATTAACATAAAAGCTTTTAATGCTTGAAAGAGAGCGATTTAAGGGAAAAATAAAATATCAAATAAGCGTAACTTGAACGTTGTGTGAGGTTAGACAAAAGCAAAACAAAAAGTAACACAACACAACATTGTTGCCAACATAAAAATTGGGGCGAGAAGTTTGAACAGTTGGTAACACTGTTGAAACCTCGCTCTCTGTTATAGTGTTATCATGCAAGTTATATTCACCAACGCACTTTTTAGAACGTTAATTTTTCTTCGTTTCTGAGTTTTTAAGAAAAAAATGAGTTACGTAAATAATAAAAAGGGTGGTGTTAGAGTTTGTACGGTATTTGGTTGCCAGAATAGGAGCAGGACAAGCCTTAATGGAGATATCTCTTTTCATAAGTAAGGATTGACATAACTAATAGTGATGTCATTTCATTAAATTGTTATTAATTTTTAGGTTTCCGAGGGCTCCGGAAGTGAGGAAAGCTTGGATTTGGGCTTGTAAAAGGGCCGATGAGTTTAACCCGGAAATGAGCTATGTTTGCTCGGAGCATTTCTCCCAGAGCGATTTCGAGAGAAACTTGAGGGCCGAGTTGCTCAATTTGAAGCCGAAGAAAATTCTGAAGCCAGGGGTTGTGCCCCATTTGAAGCTTTTTAATCGCAATCCTGAGTCTGAAAGTTCCATAAAACGTAGGGAGAGATACAGACTGAAGGCTGAGAAAGAAGTAAATCTTAATTTTTTTTTCTTCTTCTTTTTTTCTGTTATCGCTATGGTTTTTACCTCAATTGTGATGATATGGTTGTAATCCCTCCGGTTGCAGGGGCGGACTGGCCCGGGGAGGCGGGTGGACAGAACCCCCTCCCCCCGGTTCAGTTTTTTTGGCGTTATTTTTGCTCAGTGGCTCCCAAACTGGGGGGCGTAAGCTCAAGATTTTTTTGTGTGCAAATATCCCCAAAAATTCGTCAAAAACCTCAAAATCAACATTTGTAAAGCCTAATTTTGGTCAAAAAACCTCGAAATCAACATTTATGAAGCCTAATTTTGGTCAAAAAACCTCGAAATCAACATTTATGATGCCTAATTTTGGTCAAAAAACCTCGAAATCAACATTTATGAAGCCTAATTTTGGTCAAAAAACCTCGAAATCAACACTTTAAAAGCTAATTTTTCGTCAAAAAACCTCAAAATCAACTTTAAATTGACACTTTTTCGTCAAAAACCTCCAAATCATGGTTTTAAGACCAATTTTTGTAATCTCAAAATTAACGTTTTAAGTGCAATTTCTTTTGCCAAAAACTTCAAAATCAACATTTCAAAAGCCAAATTTTCGTCAAAAACCTCAAAATCAACATTTTTAAAGCCTAATTTTCGTCAAAAAACCTCGAAATCAACGTTTATGATGCCCAATTTTCGTTTAAAAACCTCAAAATCAACACTTTAAAGACTAATTTTGATCAAAAAACCTCGAAATCAACATTTATGATGCCTAATTTTTTGTCAAAAACCTCTAAATCATGATGGTAAGAGCAAATATTTTTGTCAAAAAATCTCAAAATCAACTTTTTCAATCCCCAAATTTCATCCAAAAACCTCAAAGTTAACATTCAAAACTTTGCAAAAGATTTAATTTGTTTAAAAGGGGGGCGCCACTGTGAAAAAGTTTGGGAACCTCTGTTTTTGCCTAATATATTTTCCAAAAAACCAATTTTCTGTTAAAAATTTTTGCCCATCCGGGCGCCCCCTTAACTGAAAACCCACCCACACCCTAAGGTCCCAGTCCGCCCCTGTCCGGTTGTGACCGCATCCTAATTATGGCTTCTGCTAACACAGTAATCCCCATATTCTGCACAATCTGCATATTGTACTAATGCTTGACTTCTTATTTTAGGAACGTGACAAATATATTCGATCTGTATTAGGAGAAGAGAAAAAGCTTCCAGAAGAAAACCAGCCGACCGCTTTTGTCGACTTAACTGAACCTGACAATCAGAATGCCAGCATGGAAAAATCAAAACCCATTTTACCTTTAAACCCGTCCCAGCAATACTATGTACTCATTCCAAATTCTGCACTCAAACCTAGTCCAGGACCATCGAACCCACAATCCACCTACGTAGTTATCAATCCAGGAGCCAATCCTGGGGTTCCAAAACCACAGTCCAGCGTCCAACCTTCCTATGTAGTTTTACCAAAAGCAGTCAATTCTGCAGCAAACATGCAGCCAACATCTCAACCAGAAGAGACTGATGTCCACGAACAATTACGCGCACTTCAAACTAAGGTTTCCATTCTTGAAAAGCTCTTAGAAGAAGAAAGGTTGTGCAGAATAGAGATGTTGCTTCAGACAGTCGATGCGCAGAAAGAATCAAATCCTACATTGATTGTAAGGAAGCATCATTATGACATCCTTTTATTTAATGGTTTTTTCAGGTTGAAAAAGAAGATACCAAGTCTGGTGTTGTATCATCGCCCATTTCGGATGACGAATCAAATGATTTCGCCGGAAATTCAGAAGATTCAGAAGATGAAACGACGTCATCGAATTCTCCAGGACCCACAGTATCGTTAGAAGAAGAAAAACCTTCTTTTGTTTGTTCAACTTGCAACGCATTCTTCGATTCCTGGGATTTGCTCAACTCCCACATTACGAGCGAACATTTTCAAATTGAGTTGGTAGAGTCCGAATCGGATGAGCAGTTTGTCTTGGAATCTATTGAAACTAGCGAAAATAAAGTTGAAAGCGAAGTCGGGGAATGCAAAATCTGCAAAAAATTCTTCACGTTAAGTGCCCTGAGGAAGCACGAGCAGACCCATGATGCAGAAAGGCCGTACATATGCAGCTTTTGTGACAAAACGTTCGCTTTACCTAAATATCTCAAAAAACATGAGCTAGCTCATAGCCAAGAAGATTTCTTCGAATGCGACACTTGTGATAAAACGTTTTCTCAAAAATCAAACTTGAAAGTCCACCAAAAAGTCCACGCCAAATTAGTTTGCAGATTCTGCAATATGAAATTTCCGTTCAGGCGAAGTTTGCTTTACCATGAAATGAAATCGCATAAAACGGGAGAATTCGATTGCCCAAAATGTGATAGTAAGTTTACAAACTTTGATGAATTTAGATTTCACGAGTTCACTCATACGAAAAGAAAACCTTTCCGGTGTAGCACATGCGAAAAAGAGTTTCTGTCGAAATACACTCTTGAGGCTCACAAGGTGGAACATATGGGAGAAAATCCTTTTAAGTGTGAAGTCTGCGATCGTAAGCTAAGCAGCAAGAATTCGCTAGCGTGCCATATGCGAATCCACACTGGAGAAAAACCGTATAAATGTCCAAAGTGCGATTTCGCAACCGCTTTCGCTGGAACAGTCAAGAGCCATATGCGCACCCATACTGGAGAGCGACCTTACAAATGCCAATATTGCAAACGTTCATTTTCATCATCCACTTCCAGAAGAATCCACGAGCACACCCACACCGGTGACAAACCCTACAAATGTAAATGGTGCCCAATGCAGTTTTCCGCCAGCGAAAAACTAAAAACTCACATCAATTCCAAGCACCCTTATTCATTAGAAGAAGAAAATCAGTAATTTGTAGCATCATTTAGTTTAAAAAATATATTTTTATTAATTTACAAGACTTTGGTTTGAGTTATGCGGGTTATTCTTAGCATCCTCGTTTTCTCCTTCTGATGCCATTTGTAGATAAGTCGTCGACGTTTTTTCCCTCACTTCTTTGTGATAGTTAAGTATGATGACACAAAATAAGGCTTCAAAAACTAAAAACCACAATCAATGTTCTTAATCAGGAAAAAAAAACGATTGTAATCGCAGAATTTCAATCGAAATTATGATTACGTTTAACTCTGCCATACTTACCACAGCAGAGTGCTGAGAGAGCGACTGTCCCGGTATGCTCAAAGTATACAAAATGGTGGAACATATCTTTTAGAAAAATTCTCAAACAAAAATGAATTTGAGAAATCACAAAATACGTTGACATCACAGATCCAATGTATATCAAATTTTTATTTTCCTGAAAATAACTTTTAGCTCAGTGATTTGTGGAAGTACGAGAATTCGTTGAGCAAAAATTGGTCGTACACAATTCATCGCTACCTCCACCTGACCCACACAGGCCAGCGAAAAACTAACATCAATTTCAACTTCCAACCCCCTTATTCATTAGAAAAAAAATCAGTAATTTGTTGCATCATTTAGTTTAAAAAATATATTTTTATTAATTTACAAGACTTTGGTTTGAGTTATGTGGGTTATTCTTAGCATCCTCGTTTTCTCCTTCTGATGCCATTTGTAGATAAGTCGTCGACGTTTTGTCCCTCACTTCTTTGTGATAGTTTAATATGATGACGCAAAATAAGGCTTCAAATACTAAAAACAATTGGTCATAATCGTAATGGTAGAAAAATACGATTTTAATCGCAGAATTTCAGCAATTAAAATCGAAATTACGATTACGTCCAACTCTGTGAGATAACTTACCACAGCAGAGTCCTGAGAGAGCGGCCGTCACAGTGTGCTCATAGTACATAAAGTAGTGGAACATATTTTTGAGAATAATTGTCAGAAAGAAATAAATTTGAGAAATCACAAAATACGTTGACATCACAGATCCGATGTATATCAAATTTTTATTTTCCTAGAAATAACTTTTTAGCTTAGTGCTGTAGGATGTACAAGAATTCGTATGAAAATTCGTACAAAATTCGTCGCCGCGAAAATTCATTGTGTAAACAATTTGACGCCTACGGTACCTCTACCTAAAACAGCATAAACAGCCCAAGTAGCCCAAACCACCCAAATTTTTCATATCGCCCAAACTTTATAACCACGCAAACCTCCTAAAATGCCCAGATCGTCCTAACTGCTCAAATTCCCTTTGCCACCCAAACTGTCCAGATCGCCCAAAACAGCCCAGGCCTCCAAAACTCCCCAAACCGCAAATTTCCAAAACAAAAAAACATCTGTGAGGCCGACCCCAATAGCCTGCTTTCCTCCGGAAATCCCCTAAAAACCACTGGAAAAACCACCCAAACTTCCAGAACTATCTAAACCTTTCCACCCAAACTGTAAAATACGCCCAAACCTCACAAACTGTCTAAACCTCCAAATCACCAAACCTGCCCAGACCTTCAAAACTTCCCTAAACTGCTCAAACCCCCCGTAGTTTTTCGTTTTATCTTAAACCCTTTAAACAATCATCTCATGATGCCGTGATTTTGATGCGAAAATTTGATTTTTACCATTTTTTGACGAAAATTATGATCCTCCTCCAATCCCCCCCCCCTTTTGGCGACGAATTGTGCTCGACAAGTTGGGCGCGACGAATTCTCAGGGCACCCTTTCCACTTACTTTTCTAACTCCATGGAGGAAACAGCAAGAAAAAAACAATAAAAACGTCGCTGTTATATCCTCCGCAAACATCACAGCTAAACAAAAAAATTAAAATAAAATTCCATACAAGAATATTTTTCAACTTACTCAATCTGTTCTCGCTTTTACTCCAGTGATATACCATTATAGCATTGGCCAATTCAATAAAAAAGAAGAGCCCACCGAAGGCCTGAACAAAATTAAAACTTTTCATTCCTAATTCGTCCACATACCACATGCAGCAATGCAATCAGAATGCATCCAGTCCTTAGAGACAAGCAGAAACAGCAATTTCTAAACTTGAAAAGGGTGTCGATGTCCATTTTTCGGTACTATTTCAGTAGTGAGATAAACGAGATTAATTTATTCTGGCTTCTTATCTTAACGGGCTCAATAGAAATTTTTTTTTCTCTCCAGACCAGACTTGTTTGACCTTGATTATATGATTAATATTCATCAGATATGCACTCCTTCCTACTTTTTAACAGGAGTGCCTGTTATTGCAACACTAGTTCAACAACGGATATTTTTGGGGTTGGCATAACACCAATATCCTTTGTGGTCCAGTGGAGGAGGTTGACCCTGCATAAAATGAGATAGTTCCGCATTTTAGAACTGTTGGAAAAATCCGGGTCTCAATTTAAATTTTCTTCAATCAAAATCGCAGCATTGTAAGATGCTTGTTTAATGGGATTTAAGATTAATAAATGATCGGGGAAATATAGGTGCAGTAGGCACCTGTATTCAGGGGCGGACTGGGACCTTAGGGTGTGGGTGGGTTTTCAGTTAAGGGGGCGCCCGGTTGGGGGGGGGGCAGAAAATTGGCTCTTAGAAAAATATATTCAGCAAAAACAGAGGTTCCCAAACTTTTTCACAGTGCGCCCCCCTTTTAAACAAATTAAAACCTTTGCTAAAGTTTTGAATGTTAACTTTGAGGTTTTTGAATGAAATTTGGGTTTTAAAATGTTGATTTTGAGGTTTTTGACAAAAGAAATTGCACTTAAAAAGGTTCATTTTGAGATTTTTTGACAAAAAAAATTTGCTCTTATAACCATGATTTGGAGGTTTTTGACAAAAAATTGCCAATTTAAAGTTGATTTTGAGGTTTTTTGACGAATATTAGGCATATATAAATGTTGATTTTGAGGTTTTTGACGAAAATTTGGCTTTATAAATGTTGAATATGAGGTTTTTGGACGAAAATTAGGCATCATAAATGTTGATTTTGAGGTTTTTTTTTTAGCGGTTTTTTTTTTTTAAACCAAAATTGGGCTGTACAGATGTTGATTTTGAGGTTTTTGACGAAAATTTGCCTTTTTAAATGTTGATTTTGAGGTTTTTTGACGAAAATTAGGCTTTAAATATGTTGATTTTGAGGTTTTTCACGATAATTTGGCTTGTTTATTTCAAGGTTTTTTGACACAAATTAGGCTTTTTAAATGTTGATTTTGAGGTTTTTAGACGAAAATCTGTCCACCCCCCCCCGGGCCAGTCCGCCCCTGCCTGTATTCCCCCGATCACCACGCTGTTCTCAAAATCCATAAACCCCAAAACACACTGCCTAATATAACCCTGGAGGTTAGAGGCAGCATAAAAAAATGGGCATTTTGGGAGGTTTAGACAGTTTGTGAGATATGGGTAGTTTGCACAGTTTTGGAGGTTTAGGTGATTTTTGCAGTGGATTTTTAAGATTTTGGTGTTTTGTTGATTTAGCTGGTTTTTACAGTTTGGGCAGTTTTGGAGGTCTAGGTGGTTTGGGCAGTCAAGTTAGTTTGGGTGGTTTTTTTTTGCTTTAGCGGATTTCCGTAGGAAAGTAGGCTATTGAGGTGGTCGTCACGGAGGCTCCCAGGCTAGAGGCTTATATTTTTACAGTTTAGGAAGTCTCGGTAGTTTTTACTTTTTGCAGTTTTGGAGGTCTAGGTAGTTTGGGTGTTTTGGTGATTTTTTTTTTTTTTTTTAATAATTTGGGCATATTTTGGGAAGTCTGGGGTAGTTTGGGTGTTTTGGACAGATTTTCAGAGGAGAAGAAACGAGACGAGAAGGATTTGGGGGGATTTTAACCGAAAATTGCAACTGTTCCATTGCAAAATTCCATTAGTTGGAAAGACAAAAGTAACGTTTTTTCAGGTATTTTTTTAAATATTTTATTTATTTTTTGTTTAATATATAAAAAAAAATTACAATTAAAAATTCAGTCGAAGAAATGGACAATTTTGAGCCTCAAAGATTCCAAATTGTGCAAAACTTCGACTTCATGACACTTAAAAACTATTGGCAAAAAAAAAACCTTGGATTGACAAATCTAGCATCCAGACAAGACCCTTAAAAACTACCAACTATAAAATTATCTTCTACAGAAAAACGTATTTACATGACAAATTTTAGGTTATTCATTTATAAAAGTGCATTTTTACAAATATTGCTTTAAAAATCGGTTTGTACATATTTTAATCCCATTTAAAACGTGGGAATGAAAAATATCATCTAGAGATCTAGAAAGCTGAATATTTTCATTTATAAAAATAATAATTTAAAAAAAGTGCGAGTGCAAATGCACACTTTGATATCCTTTGAGGTGCTACAGGGTGGCATAAATAAACTAAAAATTTAATTGAAAAATTAAAATAAAACACTATTTTTTATTTAAAAATTAAATCATGATTTTTTAATTGTACAAATTTATATGTACACTTTTAATAGTTAATTTAAATTAAAATGTACAGTTATGTTGCTTATAAACACTTAGAGAAAGAAAAAAGTCTTTTGTACTTTTGGTTTAAAATATTCTTGTTTAAAATAGCCGAGGTACTAAAGCATACTTGGTTGTGAGCATGTATGTCGGCCATGAGGTGGGGTGGCGAATGTGAGATTTACCTTCGACCTTTTTTATGTGGACGATATGCTCGATTAAGGTTATAATGGGTAGAAGGATGGGTATCCAGTGGACAGGCGCGACACCGAGAATTAATGCGGACCAAGAAATTTGGATGATGATGTTACCCAAATAGTTGGGGTGACGGACGAATTTCCACAAGCCGCCCCTGTACAGGTTCGTACCGCTTCTCCTTTCTTGAATCACATCTGAAAATCGAGTAAAAGAATGTAAAAAGATAAGACATTTTGGAATCCTGAATTTGGGTCGCTGTAGAGGGGAATGTGGTTAATGAAAGCAGGGGCGGACTGGCCCGGGGAGACAGAACTCGGTCAGGTTTTTTTTAGCGTTATTTTTGCTTAGTGGCTCCCTAACTAAGGGGGGCGAAAGCGGTCCCCAGGGGGGTGTGGGAAAGCTCAAGATTTTTTTGTGTGAGCAAATATCCCCAAAAATTCGTGAAAAACCTCGAAATCAACATTTGTAAAGCCTAATTTTCGTCCAAAATAACCTCGAAATCAACATTTAAAAAGCCAAATTTTCGTCAAAACCTCAAAATCAACATTTGTAAAGCCTAATTTTCGTCAAAAAACCTCAAAATCAACATTTATGAAGCCTAATTTTCGTCCAAAACCCTCAAAATCAGCATTTATGATGCCTAATTTTCGTCCAAAAACCTCATATTCAACATCTTTAAAGCCTAATTTTCGTGAAAAACCTCAAAATCAACATTTATAAAGTCCAATTTTGGTTTAAAAAAAACCTCGAAATCACCTTTAAATTGGCAATGTTTTGTGAAAAACCTCTAAATCATGGTTATAAGAGCAAATTTTTTTTGTCAAAAAATCTCAAAATCTACGTTTTAAGTGCAATTTCTTTTGTCAAAAACCAGAAATCAACATTTTAAAACCCAAATTTCATTCAAAAACCTCAAAGTTAACATTCAAAACTTTAGGAGGGGGAGGGGGGCAAAGGTTTTAATTTGTGAAAAAGTTTGGGAACCTCTGTTTTTGCTGAATATATTTTTCTAAGAGCCAATTTTCTGTTAAAATTTTTTGCCCCCCATCCGGGCGCCCCCTTAACTGAAAACCCACCCACACCCTAAGGTCCCAGTCCGCCCCTGAATGAAAGGAAAACACAAACAGAAATTTAGTAATGAAGATATCCTGGAGGCAATTCATGAGTAGGTACTAAGCAATGCATGATGGGAACTAATCAGGAGTACAAAACAAAAAATGAGATTTTTATTACCAGTAATTTTTTCTCGTCTTGGGTTTCTGATAAATCTGTCTTTCTGATAAGAGCTAAGTCGATAAATAACATGACCGATCACAAAAAGAATCACTGAAGGTACAATAGCATACAAATTGTACTTGACCCTGAAAAAAAAATTTTAGTACATTTTTTTTAAATTTAAATGCTTATTTACTTGGCAATGGATAGATATTTGGTAAAAAGAGCAAGCCAGAACGGACAAATCATCATGGCAGTGATGATGGCGTAGCCAAAACCGTCTTGAGTGATTGAAAAAGAGGTTAAAAATGAAGACTCAAAAATGAGAAAATCCAAGCAGTAAAGTAACTGTAAAATGCTCAAAACAAGTAAAGGTATCGAGGCTTGGTTCAACGGCTTTCCATCGATTTCTTTCAAGATTACCAGCAAATCATAGATAATCTACACAAAAAATTGATTAAATTTTACTTACATAGGTGATAAAAGAAGTTCGGAAAATGGCCGTTTTAAAATCCAGCGGACCAAGTCTCGGATTAACTTCTCGCCCGTCGCAAAAATCGTGCAAAACGTATCCCGTGTTTCCGGCCGCATTCCGCACAACTTTCGTGTAGACGGATTTCAGAAAGAGAAAAACGCTCAAAACGAGCGAAATCGCTATCGAGGTGACCAAAAACGGCAGAGTTTTGTCCAAAAGTTTGACCAGCGGAAAAGCATAAAAATGTTGGATCGCATAAAGCGCTCCGGTAGTGATCACCAATGTCGCCAGACCGTTATTCCTATAAGTAAGTCGTGTGCCACGAACTAAAATCCCTTCGCTTTTAAATCCAAGAGGCAACGAAGCCAAAATAAGTTGGAATACAAAATAAGATGAGAACCACAAAGCAGCATCTTTATCAATAAGCTTCTCATACTTGAAACTTGTCATATTCGGCACCAATTCACAATTGCCCTAAAATTAATACAATAAATCCTGAGGTCCATTTACTAATTTGATGAATTACCGGCTCACAGGCGACTTGAGAAAGTATTGATACCGCAGGGTAAAAAAATATGATGAATAAAGCGCTTATATTCTTTTTCAAGCCAGTAAAATTTGAAGTTTTATATGAGCTATTGTTTTCAGGAAAAGCGACCATATCTGAGTCACTTTCTTCATTGATGCTCTTGTTCTTCTGATTTTTATCAAACTGAAAATAAAAGATTAGCTAAAGTAAACAATATACAAAGCAATGGGTTTGGTCAAGATTAGTCTAATCTAGAGGCTCAGGGTTTGCTTTTTACAAAATAATGGAACATTTAATGCAAATTTGAAAAATTTAAAAGTTCTTGTAATAACTTTGAAAGTGAATAAAAAAAAAGTACCAAGTTTGATAATCAGGCTACTAAACCGCCCAGTGTTGCCAGTTAGGAAAATTATTTCAGCCACAGTGTTGCCAATTGGACAATTTATGTAAATTGGGCTACTTCATGTCTAGTGTTACCAGAATGGTAGATTTGTTTAAAAGCTCCATTATTTAAAGCAAATTGGCCTACAAACTGCCAGTTTGTGTTGCCAGAATGGGTACTTCAGTGCAAATCGGGATTCCTTACACTGCCCAGTGTTGCCAATTGGGAAATTTATTGAAATTTGGGGATATTAGACGGTTTAATGCAAAGTGAGGTGGACCTGAATATTGAATGTAAGCATTCATTACCTGATCTTTGAAACTGCTTCTGGACATATTTTTGACAGATTTAACAACATCTGAAGCTAACTCGTCGAATTTCTGAGCACTCGAACGAATGACATCTTCGACCATTTTCCGATCGGGGGTAATTGAATCCCTTATTTCTGGAACAAAAAAATTAAATTTAAGTTTTGAAGAAAACGAAGGACTTACCGATGAGTTTGTTTTTGATTTTGGTGACCGATCTAAGGGCTCGAGTAGGCGGAGGGGATGAGGTGGTCGACCGCGAAGGCGAAGGCGAAGGTGAAGCTTTTTTCTTCGCAATTTTCCTCGATTTGGAAGTCTGCCGAGCCGGACTTTGCCGAGCGGGACTTCGAGACTTCCTAGCCGGACTTTGCGATTTCTTCGCCATGTTTTTCCCTTTGCGAGTTTTCGACTTGGACCTCATTTCAGGCTCGTACCTCGAAGGCGAATTCCTCTTTCTAGTTCTCGAACTTCTCTCCATGTCTGAAAACTTGGGATTTTAAATATAAAAAAAAAACCACACGCGAAAAGACCAACACGTGGTCCCGGCCGCTTAAAAATAGAAAGGGATTTAATTTTTAAAAATAGTTCAGCTTGGCGTCCCCCCCGGGTAAACGGCTTCCCGCCTAGGTTATACAACGGACGCCTTCCTATTTCAAACATTTATCACAAATTAAAAAATTAACAAAATTAACAATAGATAAACCAACAACAAAATTCTCTACAACACCAATATTTAATAAATAAAAACATAAATTACCCAAGAAATATCGAAATACGCCCAAGATACACTCAACTGAAGTGACGCCGAGAAAACAACGCTGAAAAACGGACGAAAACAAATAAAAATTTTAGATTAACGGTAGGTTGCAGAACACAAAATGGCGGATGATAAAATTCCCGCCTTTTCTCATTTTATCGTAATTTTAAACAAATTATTTAAAAAATTTAATTTGTATTAAAAATTTAATTTATTAAATTAAAATAGAATAAAATACGTGATTAAAAAATTAAAGTTTTGTTAGGTTGGCACCACTGACCAACGTGAACCACCGAAGAGGTTTCTTTTCCCAGAATGGTCTAGATTACTAAATACCGACTTTTTGCTTAAAATTGTGATTTTATTTTTATTTATTTTCCAAAAATGGCTCTGTGTTTGAGGTTTCCGAATAAATTGGTCCCGGTAGTGCAGACCATACCTTCGTATATTGTTCACGAGAAATACGCTCCTAAAAAAGTTATAAACGTAAGTCATTAGCTAATGGGATCTATTTTGACATTTTTTATAGGTGAAATGCAAGTTTTGTCAAAAAGAAGTGAGGCCTCGGTTCGTCTCGAAGGAGCGATTCAAGTTCGAAGTGCCGATGAACTCGCTTGAGAGGCAGCTTGAGATTTATAAGGTGTTCAGCGTCCCTGAAGATAATGGAGAGTCGAAGGTTTCCATTGGGTTCGAGGAGGCGAGTAGATTGTTGATGTCGTCGGTCGCAACTGAAGAGCCCAAGGATGAGCAGCAGGGACCCTCTGCTGAGCAGATCGAACGGGTTTATCATGTCTTAGCCAAAACGGTATCTATGCTTATTGTGGACTTTGGTTTACTAGGGTTCTGACTTCTGGTTTTGATCCTCTTTCCTTGGTTAGTTTGGACTGTCAATAATAATGGATGTCTTATGCTCCCCCTGGATCAACTCGACATTTGTATCTCCAACTCTTGTCTATGATCCCCAAAATTCCACATCAAAATGTTGTATTCTTTTCTTTAATCCCCCATATCCCCAGGGGCGGACTGGCCCAGGGGCCCCCCGAGAATACATATAGGCGCCCCCCTCCCGGGTCAAGTTTTTTTTTTAGCGTTATTTTTGCTCAGTGGCTCCAAAACTGGAGGTGCGCCCCCCTAGGAAGCTCAAGATGTGTGTGCAAATATCCCCAAAAATTCGTGAAAAACCTCAAAATCAACATTTGTAAAGCCTAATTTTGGTTTAAAAAACAGTAAAAACCTCGAAATCAACATGTGTGAAGCCTAATTTTCGTCAAAAAACCTCAAAATCAACATTTTAAAGGCAAAATTTTCGTCAAAAATCTTAAAATCAACATTTGTAAAGCCTAATTTTGGTCAAAAAAACCTCGAAATCAACAAGCCAAATTTTCGTCAAAAACCTCAAAATTGACATTTGTAAAGCCTGATTTTCGTCAAAAAAACCTCAAAATCAACATTAAAGCCTGATTTTTGTTTATCAACATTTATAAAGCCAAATTTTCGTGAAAAACCTCAAAATCAACATTTGTAAAACCTAATTTTAGTAAGAAAAAAAAAACACATCAAAATCAACTTTGAATTGTCAAATTTTTTGTCAAAACCTCCAAATCATGGTTATAAGAGAAAATTTTTTTGTCAAAAAATCTCAAAAATCAACATTTTAAGTGCAATTTATTTTGTCAAAAACCTCAAAATCACCATTTTAAAGCCCAAATTTCATTCAAAAATCTCAAAGTTAACATTCAAAACTTTAGAGGGGAAGGGGCAAAGGTTTTAATTTGTTAAAAGGGGGGCGCACTGTGAAAAAGTTTGAGAACCTCTGTTTTTGCTGAATATATTTTTCTAAGAGCCAATTTTATGCGCAACCGGGCGCCCCCTTAACTGAAAACCCACCCACACCCTAAGGTTCCAGTCCGCCCCTGCATATCCCACATACAAAAGTACCATTCTATTCAGTATATAATCGCCCAATTTATAAGATCAAATAGTCCTATTCTTGTCTATAATCCCCCAAATTCCACATCCCATTCAAGTCCCATTCTTGTCTTAAATCCTCCAAATATGCACATCAAAAAGTCCTATTCTCGTCTACAATCTCCAAATTTCACGTCAAAAAGTCCCATTCTTGACTTTAATCCCCCAAATTTCACATCAAAAAGTCCCATTTTTATCTTTAATCCCCCAAATTTCACATCAAAAAGTCCCATTATTATCTGTGATCCCCCAAATTTTACATCTAAAAGTCCCATTCTTATATGTAATCCTCCAAATTCACACCAAAAAGTTTCATTCTTAACTTTAATCCCCCAAATGTCACATCAAAAAGTCCCATTATTATCTTTAATCCACCAAATTCCTCGTCAAAAAGTCTCAATCTTGTCTATAATTTCTAAATTCCACATAATAAATTTCAATTACCCCTCAAATTACACATCGAAAAGTCTCATTCTTGTGTGTATTCCCCCAAATTTAACTTGAATAAGCCATTTTTTATTTAAAACCCTCAAAATTCCACATCAAAAATTCCTTTTTTTGTCTACGATCTCCCCCAAATCTGTGCCCAAAATGTCGATAAAAATGTCTTTATTGGACCCCCCCATTAAATTCAGCATCAAAAAATCTTAAAAATTCCCTTCCAATCTTCAGAAATTCGCAAAAATTGCCAACTTTGGTATGTCTGTAGTTGGGGGAGGATCGAATAGGCGATAGTGGGGGTAGGTTGAGGAAGTGATGGGAGCTTGAAATGTGTAGAGAGGTCTATAGAGCCCTGTGCCCACCCAACAAAATTTCTACTCACCATTTCGAGTCACTTATTCTTTACTTTTTCAGTTGCCAGATTTATTCGTAAGGCCTTTGGATTACACGATATACCATCAAGACGTAATTTTCGAAAATAATATCCGTGGGACAAAAACAGTGTAAGTATTTCAAATATTAAATTACAATTTATTAATTTTCCAGCGGTCTCCTTAATTACATAAAACAGGTCGCTTTCCTCCGAACGGTCGGCCATATTAAATACGCTTATGTCAAATTTGAAATTATCAAAATAACCAAACACACAGAAGACAGCACTATCAAAATAAGATGGAGGATCCGAGGAATATCCGGTTTAAAAGTAATTTTTAATTTTTCGTCTTTCTTTTTCTTAATTTTAATTTCCAGGTCATGTTCGCCTTCTGGAAATTTAAGCCGTGGCAAATGAAAGAAATGATGGAACAACAAGAATCGTAAGATTATTTTTGTTGAATTTTTTATTTATTTTTTTAGTTGGTACGATGGTTTTTCTACGTTTTATATCGGGTCTGATGGTCTTGTCCATAAGCACGTTGCCGATAAGGTATGAGGTTGAACTTTTTGAAATTTTTTTTCATTTGAATTTTAGATGATGCCATCAAGTGATGAAGAAGTTGTCAAGCCGACGACTCTGGCAGCGAAACTCGCTTTCCTTTTCGGACTCACCATTTCAAGGCAAAGCCTTTCTAGTCTCGACGATGCCTTTTTCTCCAAACCAAATCACCCACAAGATACAGTCTAAATCTTAGCAGAAATGATTTCATAGAAAATAATTTTAATGCTTTAAATCTGCACGTAGTTCCTGTTTGTAGTGTCAGATTCATCGTACCGTGATAATTTATTTTCAATGTAAAATTTGTTAAATAAATTTTTTTTGTTCTGGTTTAATTTATCTGCAAATAAAAGTTGAAAAGGAAAAACAAACATTTTTTTTATCTAATATTAATTTCGATCAATCAACAGGTGCTTTTAAAATGTCAAAATTGTGAAAGTTTTCTAAAATTATAATCCATTTGTGATTTTGATATGGAAAGGGCTGGAGGGGTGACCGGAATGTGTTTTGTCCTGGAGATTCTGGTTGTCCTTGACTTGAAGCCAAGAATATAAATTCATTAACATTTTCCGAAAAGAGTTGTTTACATTGTCCCGAACGTCCAAAGAGAATACTTCCATTTTTTGTCGTTTTTATTAATTTTAAGATATTCTGATAGTTTATCGGGTGAAAGGGGGAGAGAAGATAATGATTTCAATTGCTCTGAAGTAGAGGTCAAATAGGCAACCGGTCTCTTCTTATCTTCGATTTAAACAAAAATCATCTTTCAGTCACTCGTCCGATCCACGATGTGCAACCCATAAAAAAACAATCCTCAGATAACATTTTTTTGTGCAAATATTAACTCAGTTTGTAGTACAGAAATCTGGCAAAATGTTGAGGATATTAAAAAATAAGGTAAGCAAATTTTTAAATTATTTTAAATTAATCACTTTAGCCTTGAAATGCAATTTTAAAATAAAATTCTACCACCATTTTTCCCCTTAGAGACAGCAGTGCGCAAAAAATAATTATAAATTTTACAATTAAAGTTGAAAAATTCAAGTTTCTGTGGATTCCTAATTCCTGCTTTCTAAAACGATGGCTAAAGGATTCACCAAGGCCAGAAAAGTGTTACATTTTTAAATATTTTGGGTATTTTTGTAGCATAAATAGTAGTTACCGACAAAAAAACACTTTTACTCACAAAAATCGTTCTATAGCAGCAGGAAAAGCCATAATATGGGGCCATAGGTTACCAAAGTGGTCAAAATTGGCCCTAACGTTTAGTTTTTTGATTATTACTTTTTTTTTTTGGCTTAACTTAGTAAAGCAAATCTTGAAAAAGGCACAAAAGAAAGAGTGTGCAAAACAGGTCGGCGAGGCTGTAGCCCTGGATAACTGAAGATAACAGTGGAAAACCGGGTTTTGAAGCTATATATCTCAGCTTCCTGTTGACCGATCGACTTGAAATTTTAAGGGCTTTCTATTATCGTATTAGAGAAGATCTGTATAAAATTTCATGTCGATCGGTCTACAGGGAGCTGAGATAATGGCTCAAAAAGGAGAAAACGATTTCTCAGCTCCCTAAAAGGCGATCAACTTGAAATTTGGCATTTCAGAAGTAGTATACAAAAATTTCCTTAAAATTTCAAGTTGATACATCCACATCGAGCTAAGAAATTTACTTCTGAGTCTTCACTCGAAGTTTTGTTTTTTAGCAGATTTTTGTTTCCGGGCGTTTCTAATTTACTGACCAGAGAAAAAACGTACTACCAGACAAACTACTGATGCGACCGGGCTGAAATTTGGCAGGGAAGCTTATTTTAGTTGGTAGCACCGATCCTTGAAGGAAATTTTCAAATCGGACTACCGGGGGCGGAGATGATCGAAAAAGATCGAAAAATGATCACCACCGGGGGCAGAAAAAACGTACTACCGGACAAACTACTGATGCGAACGGGCTGAAATTTGGCAGGGAAGCTTATTTTAGTTGGTAGCACCGATCCTCCAAGGAAATTTTCAAATCGGACTACCTGGGGCGGAGATCTCGAAAAATGATCACCACCGGTCCTATTTGAAAATTTCCTTCGAGGATCGGTGCTACCACCTAAAATAAGCTTCCCTGCCAAATTTCAGCCCGTTCGCATCAGTAGTTTGTCCGGTAGTACGTTTTTTCTGCCCCAAGTGGTGATCATTTTTCGAGATCTCCGCCCCCGGTAGTCCGATTTGAAAATTTCTTTCGAGGATCGGTGCTACCAACTAAAATAAGCTTCCCTGCCAAATTTCAGCCCGGTCGCATCAGTAGTTTGTCCGGTAGTACGCTTTTTCTCTGGTCAGTAAATTAGGTAGACCCTTTGTTTCCAGAGGCCAGAGTGGGATGCAAATTTAATGTTTCATCTTGTAGATATATTTAAATATCGAATCATCTCTGTGTCATTTAAGTGACAGTAAATTGATTAATTTCTTTAATAGTTTTGAAATGAAGCGTTAAGTCCATTATTTGAATAACCCGTAATTATATGGACGCTATAATTTTGTGTGGTTTAAGTAGGGGCTGGGGTTTTGTTTTCTTTTTGTTCGCTCTTGAGAGTAGACAAACAGCCTACGAAGGTCAATGTCATCCAAGCCTTACGAGCTTTGATTGATAAAACCAATCAAGTTTATTTTTAGACTCGACTCGATTTAAACTTTTAGCACGAAACTTAACTTTTTTGCATATCCTCGTATCTTATCTATGAGATAATTAACTCTTAAATTAGCTAACGAGATATTTTCTATTCTCCTTGAAATGGATGGCAGTCCAGATAAGAAATTCTGTTCTCTCGAAAATTTTTGAGGAAAGTGTAAAGAGAAAATTGAGGTGAATAACCTTTTCCCAATATTTGGGAGTTTTAGGAAGAAAAATTTTTTATAGCACAATTTTGGACAGAAAATAAATTGTTTAAAAATTGGAGCATTGACCAAAAAAAATTGAATTTCTTTAAACAATTTAGAAAATTTTGGTACATAAAATTTGAAAGTTTTTGACAAAAAATCGGGGGGTAAATGGGGGTGGGGGTTTGGACAAGAAATTGGTCTAAAATAAAATTTTGGAGGTTTAAAATGAAAATTTGATTTTAAACTGAAAAGTTGGGCATTTAAGCATGGATGTGTGAAGCCTAATTTTTGTCACAAAACCTCAAAATCAACATTTTAAAGCCAAATTTTGGTTTAAAAAACCCTCGAAATCAACATTTATGAAGACTAATTTTCGTACGAAAACCTCAAAATCAACATTTAAAAAGCCTAATTTTGGTCAAAAAACTCGAAATCAACATTTATGAAGCCTAATTTTCGTCCAAAAACCTCAAAATCAACATTTATGAAGCCAAGTTTTCGTCAAAAACCTCAAAATCAACATTTATGAAGCCTAATTTTCGTCAAAAACCTCAAAATCAACATTTATGAAGCCTAATTTTCGTCCAAAAACCTCAAAATCAACATTTAAAAAGCCTAACTTTGGTCAAAAAACCTCGAAATCAACATTTATGATGCGTCCAAAAACCTCATATTCAACATTTATAAAGCCAAATTTTCGTCAAAAAACATCAAAATCAACTTTAAATTGGCAATTTTTTGTCAAAAACCTCCAAATCATGGTTATAAGAGCAAATTCTTTTGGTCAAAAAATCTCAAAATCAACATTTTAGAACCCAAATTTCATTCAAAAACCTCCTATTTAACATTCAAAACTTCAGGGGGGAGTGGAGGGGGGCAAAGGTTTTACTTTGTCTAAAAGGGGAACCTCTGTTTTTGCTGAATATATTTTTCTAAGAGCTAATTTTCTGTAAAAAATTTCTGCGCTTAAACCGGGCGCCCTCTTAACTGAAAACCCTCCTACACCCTAAGGTCCCAGTCCACCCCTGCATTTAAGAATGAAATTTGGCTTGCGTCAAATTTTGGAATGTTTTTCAGAAAATAGGATTCTTTCCGTTTGCTTTTTAACGTAAATGTTGTCAATTTCTAATAGAAAATAAAAAGCAGGCTATTGAGTTCGGCTTCACGAGGCTTTTTAAAATATTCCCGATGGGGGGGTTGAGAATTTCCAGGGCTGGTAAATTTTACATTTTATAACGTAAATTTTGCGGACTTACGATAAAATATTGGGTTTTAGACAGAGATTTTACTTTTTTTCTTAGCTTTCTAAGATCAACCTGAAATTTTGCTAAGATCTTCATTTCCAGGAGTGCAATTTTTTCCTGGAAAGAGCCTCCACCTTAGGCCTTGAACTATTTACTCCATTGTGTATCACAAAAAGTAATTTATGTAAAAATAATATTTTTAACTTTATTCCAGGCTGGTTTGAGGCCATTTACATGTACAGATTTACTTACTAAGAATTTCATACCAAGTCGAGAAAACTCGACAGCTTCGGTGCCTGATAGTGCTGATGTCGTTATTATCGGTAATTAAATAAATTAGTTAACAATTTTAAATAAATAAAACAATAGGAGGAGGAAGTGCTGGATGTAATGCACTTTATCAACTTTCGAAACGTGGTTTGAAGGCGGTTTTGCTGGAAAAGGCGCAGGTGACTGCAGGTGAGACATGGCACAGCGCGGGCCTCATACTGCAAATGAAGGCCAACGATATTGAAATCCAACTTAGATCTGCAACAAGGAAACTCTTCGCTGAGCTCAAAGAGGAAACCGGACTCGACCCCGGATGGCACAACAACGGCGGCCTTTACATCGCCAGGTCCAAAGTGAGACTCGACGAATACAAAAGGATGAGCACTTTAGCAAAAAATTTTGGAATCGAAACATCTCTTTTGACGCCGGATGAGACCAAACAGATTTTTCCTTTAGTCGACAAAGAAAACGTCGTCGGATCCCTTTATAGTCCCAGCGACGGTGTCGTCGATCCGGCTTCTTTCTGCAAAGCTTTAACCACCGCTGCCGCCAAATATGGAGGACAAGTAAACAATATATTCAAAAAATACTAAACCTTTTGCAGGTCATAGAGCAATGCCCAGTCACCAAAATTATCATCGGAAAAAGCCAATTTGGTTACAGACAAGTCGAGGGCGTCGTCACAAATGGAGGAGTCATCAAAACAAAATACATCGTGAATTCTACAGGTAAAAAAATTCCTCGAGGCAGCCTCGAGAAGCAGCCGATTTCCTCCGGAATGGCCTTCCCTAAGCCTATCTTTGATGTCCTAGTTCGCCTAGTGTGTCCTAGTTTCCCGCCCCAGTCCCTCAGGAGAGTCCCAGAACCGCTTAGGCGATTTCAACTGTCTTCTACTTTTGGACCATTTCCAACCATCTCAAACTTTCCGGTATCAAAGAATCGCCTCTAAGCTGAAAGCCGCCGTGAGGCCGGCCCCAATAGCCTGCTTTCCTCCGGAAATCCGCTAAAAGGTTTAAATTTTGCTTGAGACTCATCAATATTTTAGGTGCGTGGTCAGGACAATTGGCTCAAATGGCTGGCCTCTATTTACCAATATCCCCAATAAAGCATGCCTACGTTGTCAGCAACCCCATATCGTCTGTTGTTGGGCTTCCCAATTTGAGAGATTCTGATGGCCGAATTTATTTCCGAGTAAAAGG